>JAMKCH010000613.1:0-289603 GCA_023653785.1 Ophioderma brevispina
TATAGTTTAGGAATTTATGGGGTAAAAACTGGTAAAAGGGTAAAAAATGTCAATTTTGGTTTGTACAGGAGTCAAAAATTACAAGTTGTCTCCAAGTTTTTGTAAAATGTGGTTCAAATTGTTGGTTTAGCTCATAGAATTAAATAAAAAAAAAAAAAAAAAAAAAAAGAAATAGTTTTGACTATCTTTACGTGTCTGGTTATTAACCAAAGCGAATAAAGTCAACAGCTTATTGTTAGCTATGGATTCTATTGACCGGTGACTCTGATTTGTTGATAACGTGAAAACTAAGCTAACAGATAAGGTAAGCTATTCCTTATTTCAATCCTTAAGCTAGGGAAACAATTTTGCACCACATTTTAACTGAATCAAAGCAACTTTAACTTTTGACCCCATGTACAAAACCAAATTGACTTTTTCACTATTTTTCCAGTTTTTACCTTCATAACTCCGGAACATAAGCTATCGATAGTGTAAACATACCTTTTTGGACCTTGGGACCAGACACACATGGTGTGCTTTTTGGCTTAGCGAAGTACTTCTATACGAGAGTGCTGGGTGATAGATCAATATGTTCATCAAACTTTATTTCCCATTACTCACAGTATGAAAACAAACAGTTATATGGAGGAGTTGAGCAAAGGTCTATAGGGCCCAAAAACACTCACCCCCCTTGTAATACATGAACACGCAAGAAACAGGCATAACTATCAAAAACGCACAGAAAGTGTTATCACTTGTAACACTTGTAACACATTTCTTGTTAGACTCAAATCATAGTCAATACTCTTGTTCACGGAGTTTGTCTGTCGACTCTTTGCCTGCCAATTGTTAGTAAGGTCCTACCAAGAAACAGGGAACCCTTTTTGGACATCAAGGTCAGTAAATAGATATACACCACATGTGCTTATTTGTAGGCCTGGATGTTATGTTTTGGCTAGAGTGACCCTGACACTCTGCAGGTCTTTCATATAGCACTGGCCCTAGTAATTTTACACCTAGGTATAGGTAGTGCACTAACATGATTTTGTCACACATGGAGTATGTTACCTCTTAAATTTAGAAAGTTTTTCTTTGTATGACTACTAAAAAATTATTCCTTTTTTCCTTTGAATGGCACTTCATAATTTTTATGACTATTGTTATGTGTACCTTTGGTGTGTTGTGTGTTTTGCATCTGTGCTTGTGGTGTGTGAATTGGAAATTAAATGTTAATGGTAAAAAAATTGTACATAAAATTAAAATGTTTCAAAATGTGGGCATGACAGCAAAACAATTAAATGTAACAGGTGTGGGGGGGGATTTTCTCACATTGGTAGGAATTATGGTTATGTACCACTTATAGGACCGTCATTTTCAGGCTCTTTTCAGTTCCAGTGACCCCCATTTTAGACCATTTCCAGAGACCCTCTTTTTCATGTCCAAGCCATATTCTACCCACTTTTCTTCAAAACCCCTCAAAAAGTAGCTGGGAATTGAGTGAGATCGCAGCTTTTTTCTTAAATTTTCTGACAACCTAGTTTCGGAGACCCATTTTTTGGGCCTCAAATCAGCCCCCCCCGGTACAGGTTTATTTATAGTACGATTCGCGTTAATACGTTCGTCCCCTGGAGTTTTGGACTATTCAATTCAGTCGGAGAGGGAAAATGAAGCATGCAAATGCACTTTGCCACACCGGATATTTTGGAGGACACTCCGGTCACATAATTCACTCACCTGCCGCTAAATACAATTTCATTCATGTATGGAACGCACAATAGTGATTTCGGCCTTAATATTACTCACAATAACATGATTAACAGAAGTCCCTGCGCCTCATTGACTTTTTCACCTCGCAAAAATGTACGGTTCACATATCAGATCAAATCGAGTATAAGACAGGCAGAAAGCCAAAATGGAAAAAAAAAGACCAAAGTTTGCAGAGATCCTGTACTGCCAAAATTTTGTAAGTACTTTGTTTGACCGGCTCAGTGAATATACTTGGTTGAGCAGGTGGGAAAGTTTTCCTTATTAAATGGTTGATTTGGTGGTGAGTTGGTAGCCGACAGGAAGGGGAATGTCTATGTAAAATGCAATTTAGCTTTATAACATAGATCAGTGTTTAATAACTCTGACCATTCTGACCATATAATATCAGGTCAACATAGGATGTTAGTTTTACTTCTACAATTTCTGGAAATTGAAAAAATTGGGAAAGATGTCAAATGGAAGAAAAGTCATTTTTCTTCAAGTTTGTAATAAATTAGAAAACAGCAGTTAATGAGTACTGTAAATAATTTCTGTTACTAACCCTGGCCTGGGGCCCATACCCAAGCCCTTCCTAATCCTCAATCTCATCTATATTTTACTGTTTAAGCCCTGATATACCAAGTACCTTAAGCAATAAATTGTGCAAAACTTAGTTTTTTTTAACCTATAATTAGTTCGTCTTGTAGCGTTTTGCTGCCCCTGTTGATGCATATTGAAATCAGTGGTTTGACAAGACAAAGTCAGTTTTCCATGGTGTGATGGAGTTGATGGTTGATGGGTGGGGTAGTCAGGTAATTGATAAATACAGGATCCAATTGGTGAGGTGATGGTTGGTGGAGCCAGTGGTTGATGGAATAGTGACGTCAGCAGGGATTCCATCAAGTTTGTTGCCAGTAATAGTAGGCCACATGCATTTAATTGGAGCCAATTTTTTTTTTTTTTTTTGTTTTTTTTTTTTGTTTTTTTTTTTTTTTTACTGTATTTTGTTGTTGTTTTTCTTTTATTTTACTGAGGAGATTTGCTTTAAGACAAAAACAATGATAGAATGTTTTTTCAATTTTCTAAGATATCCAAGTGATCCAAAATCATATTTTGGATGATTTATTTTGCAAACTGTCTTGACTTGCCATTTAGTCCATTTGAGCAATTGCTGGAAGCCCTTTTCAGGGTTTTTTTTAAAATTAAAAAATAAAAGTGCATTTTCCCATTTAGGTTTTTGACTACTACTGGGAAGCAAACTTGAATTTTTTTGTTGGCCTTAACAATGACAATTTTCACTGGCTATAGGCCTATATCCCAAACATCCTTTTCGGAAAAAGACTAATACCTGACGATCACCGCAAAAAGGTGGTAGCGTTATTTTCTTGTTAGATCTAGGGGCAATTTCCCCCAAACAAAACGGGTCCGCTCCGTGATTTTTGAAAAGTGAAAAAATGGCAGTTAGGGACGTTAGGATGATGGGAATTGTCACTTATTGTTTGTTTCCCCTCATTGCACCACTCAGCGCCACACCTCTGGAGTAAGCCCGCACCTTGAGGCGTCTCGTTAAAACATTCGAGCATTTTAAAATTTTTGACCCCTGTTAACCTTGTAAAGCAAAGCTGGGGTCCTTAAAGGGGGTTGGCAATGCTTCCATCAATTTTATGGATTTCAATGCCTAAGTACTTGTGTGCAAAAATTCACATTTTTATTCGGAACGCACACTCTTCACTACGTCCCCGCTAATACTTTCAGCTATTTCGGCGGTCAGTGGGGGGGAATTTATGTTACCAACCAAATATTGTTCCTGGACCTTATATAGTGATTCCTGAAGAGTTTTAGCAAACAAAACCACCATGAGCTACTAGAGTACTACTATTTTCCGTGTTAAATTTTTATTTTTTGTATAACTGTGTTATTCCAGGCAAAAGACCTTTTTACACCAGTCTAGAATAAGGAGAATCATCTCAACGTCTTATAATATTTAGATGTGAAAATGGCCAAATGAAAATAATATAATTCAAACAGTAAGAATTATTTGTCCTTACAACAGTCTGAGATCAATACCAAAGCACAGTTACAGTTTGCCTTTAAAATCCAACTTCAAGTTATTAAAGTTTAAATATGTTCGGTCACCTTGACCAAGGCCAAACCCACCTCAAAACTACGGAGTCAAACTCCTGATAACTAGACAATACACTGTGAAACTTGATTACAAATTTTAAAACAAAGTATTTAGTTTAATTGTGTGTTTAAATCATCTCATTACAACATCGATTAGGTATCAATAATCAAAGCTTAATCTATATTAAAAAAAAAAAAAAGTTGTTATTAAGAACTACTAAACTTACGACCTTGTGTGTGCCGCGACCCGGGCTGCAGCGAGATTAAAATTAAGATGCCGAACTTGAAAAGAGGTCCTGGCGAATATTCCACGCAAAGCTCCAATTTCCAATAGTGGGACGTTTCCACGGACGACTTGTCCTGACCGAAGAAAAAAGCTCCTAATGACTCCCGATGCTCTGAGGTCGACTAATCTAAAGTCCAAATTGTGTCGCTTTTATCCTTCGATAACTCAGAGCCACGAAAGATAAAACCAAGATGGCTACACAGTCGGACGACTACTATTGGAGCTGAGACTATGTGACAATGTCCACTACAGAATATATTTGACTGCGATTACGGTCGCTCGTCCCACTTGAAGCAGAAGGTGTCACATACTCTGGCTAATAATTGGAGTACGATGTTGTAATACTCTGTCTATAACTTGGAGCAAGATTGTTAAGAAACTCTGCTTCATCTCTCTCACATGGGCTTTTTTTTTTTTTTTAATAATAATCCCTCTCAACTTCTAGAAGGATCTAGTCCTCTCTATATGAGTCCTGTACTAAATATAGTCCATTACATCATAAGTCTGGAAAGGCCTCTACCATTCCACATGTTCTGCATAGATTTGGGATCCCATAGCAGCTACTCCCTGGCTGTGGATATGCAGCAGTGCGCCACCTATGATTCAGGGAAGTTCAGTGGAGCACATTCTAATGAATTCGCTAAGGTTCAGGTACATTCCAGCAGTTTGCCGGCTTTTTTGAGGCTCGTTTCGAGATCTTCTGTTTATTCTATGCTTTACCACACCAGTTATGCCCCAGCAGGTATATTTTGTATTAGCTTATTTAAGATTAATTTACAATATTTTATGTGCTAATTTATGACGTAATCTTACTCAAAGTGAAATAAATGCATTGCTAATTCTTGGGGGGGGCTGTAACAAATATAAGAATAAGTATAAAGTGTCGGCTTCTTGTCATCATCAGTGTCTTAGGTCCATACCACATTCCTACCAAAGTCCGAATATGTTAAGTCTGAAGACGTAATCCACTACTTAAACCGGTGTGAAAGGAGATAAAGTACCCCTGTAGCTAATTCCGGGGGACTGTTGCTCTTAGGGGAGTTCTTCGGACTCCTGTCCTTAGGAGAAGTAGCCCTAGCCGGACTACAGAACTGAGTGGTCCTGTGGACCATGGCTTCTAAGATCAATGGTCTTCGCCCTGCACTGTTGAACCCTGTTCCTAGGAATAGTAGTCTTTTGTTATATATTATTAGTTTGTAGGTTGTAATACAGTTAAATGGGCAATAGTTCCTAGCGCGCTATAGTGCCTTTTACACAAGTGAAAGTAACCATTGTCCGTCTGTATATAACGCAATAATTATGGCCAGGATGGCGTACATACAGATAAATGGTCTAAAAAACAGGTGCTGGTCGTCAACCGCCTTCGTGGTTAAGCATTAATTAAGGCATATGACTTGCAACGCAAATGATCCATGTTCGAGTCCTGGTACTGATTTTGTTTTGTTTTTATTGTTTTAATTGGGAAAGTTTCGAATTTTAGTGTAGACGAATTTACGGAAATTTACGAATTGATTTTGAACACCAAAGCGGATGTATATAGCCTTGGTAGAAATAAGATTGCAGCTAGTTTGCCAAGGCCTTATTTGCACATTCTACCATCATGGCGGAGGCGTCGACCAGTAGAAAAAAGAAATAACCAGGAGGATATTTTCCTCTAGTCAAAAAAGTATCCAACGACCTACGACGTGCATTCGACATGCTGCTTCAAGATATTACAAGGTAAGGTATTGCATTTTCGGAAACATACCACTGTAATTTTTGTCAGCATTTTGTATTCGTCTTTTATCTTAAGACACTCGGATTACTAGCCCAAGTGATGATTGATATTACCCTTTTCATTGTCCTGAAGACTAGAATTTTCAAGGATATAATAAGACTTGTATTTAATAATTTCAGCTCGGTGCCACGATTGTACGTGATTTTCCATAGGTACAATTTCACGAAAGCTTCATAATCAAAATATTTAATATATTATGTAACTTCGATCTGTTTAATGGATTTTCTTTTTTTATATATATTATAACTATTTTTTTATTCTTTTCATCAATTTTGAACTCAAATAGACTTTGCAGTACTCTGGTTTAAAATCCCTTCTTGTAAAACAAGTCATTATAATTGGTTAATATCAGCGTACAACTAACCCTACTTAAAATAGTATATAAAAATGGTTTCCCCATATATTACAAATTATTTATTTACTTTCTTAAGTAAAGTTATACACCACACGAAGGCCAATTCTAAATAAAATCCATTTATTCAATTTATGATCCAACTTCAACCCACCCCAACCCCATACGTGTATACCTTACATAGCCCGCCATCGTGTACATCTATCCAAACTCACGTTAAAGTTCTGTTTATCTTACGGAATGAAAAAAATGTCTGGAAATTTTGCTGCAACCACTGACCTCTACACATGGATAGCGGGTCTGAGTCGCCGATTGAAACATCAGGAAATTGGTTTTTGACCTATACAATATGGCGGGAAACAATGCATACACCTTGTCAAACAATAGAACATCTGTGTGGACTATGTGCACCAGCAGGTGTATGCATTGTTTCCGCCATATTGTATAGGTCAAAAACCAATTTCCTGTTGTTTCATTCGGCGACCATTCAACAGTTCGCCAGCCCGGTAGGCAGCGCGCTATCCATGTGTAGAGGTCAGTGGCTGCAACACGCCTCCGTTTTCGTCCGTATTCTGCTCTGAATTAAATTATATTATTTTCTCGCATATACAGGATTTCAGAAAAATATAAAATACATAGATTAGGCCTATTATAGAGAAAGGCCTATCATAGAGAAAGGCTTAAAGATATTGCAATAAGATGGCGAGATATGTGGGCTTACTAGTGTACAGGTTAAAAACAAATAAACCTATAATTGGTAAATTATGGACATTTAGGTCTTAAGTGTGTGACATTTTATGATGGCTCCCTATAGATCTTAAATCTGTAGCTAAATTCTGTAGTAGTAGTACTGCACCAGCAGCAGCAGTAGTAGTGATGGTATATGGTTGCAGCATCAGCAGTAGCAATCAAACCTATTTTCTGTGATCTACTTGAAAATCTCTTTTGCCTTTATTTTATTATGAAAGGCAATTAAGCGTTTTTATACTTACTATTAAGGTTAAAGTCGCTTCCTACTTTGTAGAGCTGAAACGTGTTTATTTTTTTTAGTTTGTATATTCAGACTAAATTTTAATCATCCTGATTAAAATCAGATCTTTCCTCTAGAATATTTAAATTAGATACGTCAAGTTCATTTATTTTTATTTATAAATTTATTTGTTCTTTTTACAATCCTGGAGAGACCATTCAGTGCCTAAGTCCGAATAACCTAATAATCGCTCGTTTGGATTAAATGAAGATGTTGTTTTTAAATACGCATGTAGTGATTGTTAGTTCACTATGCGTAGAAATATAACAATTTCAACATATTTGTATCAAGATTAGGTTAATTTCTTAATAGAATTCTTGTACACGCATATTCCTAAGGGCCGATAGCTTGCCTTGGAGTGGACAAATGTGCGAGTGCAACAAAGTCGTATCTCCATTTTCATGATTTTACAGGAGAAGCATATTTGTGTTTCATTCAGTTGTGAGTTTTAGAAGGAAAACTATTATTACACAGGATGAAAATGTATTTTTAAATTATATTATGAATATTTTATTTCCCAATTAAGTCGACTAATTAGAAGTAATTAACAAAGTATCGTAACTACACACATGATATTTTTCCGTTGAGAGCAAGAAAGATTGTAACTACCAGATACGACTTTGTTGCACTCAAAGACCATGAAGACCCTATTTTGGGGAAAATTTTCACCCAAAGACTTCATTTTGGGGGGAAAATTTTTTTTTGCAAAATTTGGTTTACCGAAAAACTTCTAATTTTGGGGCAATTAGGCGGTCTCTCACCCAAAGACCCCTATTTTAGTCCTCTGTCACCAAATTTCCCTGGGTTTGGAAGAGCGCCAGCCCGGTGGCATACATTTCTTTGTGGACAGGGGGGGGGGGGGGGGGAATGGGGTTGATGAAAATTTATGACATTGATGAATGGGGGTTGCTGAAAAGATTCATTACTAGCACATGTGCGCGCGAAGCGAGCTAAAAATTTGCCATTTAGAAGCCTAAAATGATACATTATAATTTTAATTAGAATAAAATGGGGTTTATTTGTGGGTTCAAAATCACCATTAATGGGCATCAACATTGGGGGATGATGATCGTATTGACATCCCCCTCATCAAAATAGTGGGGGGGATATATGCCCCCACCCCCACACCCCCTGGGATTTACGCCTATGCGTCAGCCTTACACTCATCTTTAAGGTAAATGAATTCTATGATGAATTCTATAACTTTAGGGTAGGAAAATATAATCTTGAGGGACTTATTGATGCTGCAGCTTACAGTGATAAATATCAAATAAAGGAAGAGTAAATGAAATACTTGCAAAATTTGCTAAAATTTGATACCCAACTGCAACAAGACGGTTAAAGCAACGTTACCTTGCCAGGACCCCCACCCACCACCCACTATAGACAAATTCCCTTACATAACTCGTCATTATTTAACAATTTGGGTATTGTTAATTTTGTTAACAGTATGTAGAAAACTAACTCAGTTTTGTCTACAAAACTTGACTACTGACTGTGGTGTATCACATGGCAAATTTTACCCCCCCCCCCCCCGTGGAACCTTAGTGCAGCATATTGATTTACTTGTCCACCCTTTAGTTGCTTATGAATCCACTGATATAGACCAACTTTTGGGATATTGACATGTCAGTTCTTCAAATGAGGTTTTGCTCCCTGGGTATCAACAAAAAATCCAATTTAAGTGCAAGAAAGTCCACAAAGTTTCCCATACTTAAATGGGCTTAATTAGTCTAATAACTCTAAATTGATCCTGTTACTTGAAATATATGTCAACTTGGGCGTATTCGTTTACTTTTATACAATAAGTATACGTAATATTGAGTGCAAGAGGGTCGTAACTACATTTTTGGATTTGTTATTACGGTTGTTTGGCCAATACAAACCTGTGTATAAACGTAGGTTTGAATTGCTGTTTACTGAAATCATGACAATTTAACAATTTTTTATGGAAATCAAAAATTGTAACAATGTATGTCAGTGTATGTATTGATCAAAGCGGTCTCGCGAGACGCAGTAGGGTCATTCTTCGGGAAGTCACACACACGTGACCGAACTTCATTTTTCCACAAGTAGTGAAAGTGGAAACATTATTTTTGGTTAGGTTTTGTCCAAACCTAACCAAAAATAATGTTTCCACTTTCGCTATATTGTTTTGTTATGGGAGGCAAATAAAGTTCGGTCACGTGTGTGACTTCTCAAAGAATGGCCCAGTACTGTGAACTTTTGAGTTCTCGTGTCAATCGAATATTGAATCCTGAAGGTCCTTTCCATGTCCGCCCTTAAAGGTGTTTGTTTACAAACAAGGTAACTGGTCTCTCATCGATTTTAAAGTGAATCAATTATTTTAAGGGATGGGTATTTTCTTTAACGAGGTCCCGAAAATGTGTGTGCTCTGGTGTGTGGTAAAATCATGTGGAGTCCATAGTTTTTCTTGCTTCACAATGTTTAGGAACAGCCACATTTATTTTCTTTGAGCGTATTGGTATTGTCATTAATTAATTACGCGTGTTATGATTGGAAGTGTGTGACAGCTTGATTGATGACTTTTTATTTTCTTTTTTTTTAGTATAAACACCCGGGGGCGCCGCAACCATGAGTCTGCAATTTAATCGATTATTCCCGGGAAAGATTTCGTTACTAAGGGGTTCCATTGTTAGTCTCCAGGGTGGAACGAATCCTTTATCTGGTGCTGACTCCCTCAGTGTCAAAGGTGAAACATCCTGTCTATTCCAATGGTTTGAATAGAATCAAACTGGTTAATCAATAGCGTCCATAGTAACGGGGTTGGAAACCACCTTTGATCGCGATACATATGCATAAGCCGGTCAGGTCAGTGGCATACTCGTATCTATAAACACAAAACTGGTTGTGAAGTACGTGTTCGATATTTCCCGCATTAGAAATTCATTAGCTGTGGAGGTGAACACCACGCGGAACTTTCTGATAGTAAGACTATTTCTCAGTGCTGAGAATCTAAATGGTTTTTTTACTCATTATTTACTATGATTAGTGAGAAAAGGTGATATTGGAAGCGTTTAAACCAGTTTGACGACAGTGTTACACTTTCGGTTTATCTCCATTGTAGATTTTTACCAGTAAGAGGAATCGCGAGATAACCAAAATGCAGGACTATTACGGGCAAACTATGACTGCAAGTTACTTTTCTGCTCCCAAAATTGGGACAGGATCCAGCTATCTTCCTCCACTGGAGAGTACCATGCAGGCTTCCTACAAGAGTTACGCTCCTCCATTTGTTGTCAGTCAATCTTTAAATTTACCATGGAAACCGAGTACTTACTACAGAGGGGCCCAAAAATCTATGCCAGTAAGTGCTAGCGCGCCCGAATTGAACCCAAGTCATCTCTACCGCGACGATGTTGTCTCCAGGGTACCACCTCTCATGCCATCTGCTCGCACAGCGCTCTTTTCCAAATATACACCAACGGACTGGTTTAAGAGTAACAACCAAAACTATCGCAGTTCAGACATGACGCGCGGAGCAGCCCAGCGTCTTCGAGATGAAAATGTCCGCATCTGCCATGACACCGATGCACGGACTGTTAAGAATCAACAAGAATCCAGCAAGAATCTTGGTAATCGTATTGCAGATATTAACTTTTGGAAGTCTGAAGTTAATCATGAACTAGACGAGATGGGTAAGGAGATCAACGATCTTACCAACTGGAAGAAACGCACAGAGCAAGCCCTGAAGGAGACAGAAGGACCTCTGCAGATTGCCCAGGAGTGCCTCTTCAATCGTGAGAAGAGGCAAGGGATCGACTTGGTTGATGATGCTGTTGAGAAACAGTTATTGAGGGTAAGATGAGGTTTTTAGAAACACAATTATGCACATTTCTATAGAGAAGGTCTGATTCAATATACTTTTTTTTTAAACTGAAACTTTACCGTGTTTTTAGGTCTATTCATTAAGAATTAAGAACTTATTATTTAAGTTTGGATTGACTTTTTGAAGTTATGTTCTTGAAAACCAGTGACAAGGGTGATCCAGAGGTGTTTTACTTTAGATATCAATCCCTGATTGTAATTGGGATTTACATGTAGCGACTTTTATAACAGTGATCTTGTACTTGTAGTTCTTAGCGCAGAAGTGTATAAGGTTGCAAGTTCAGAGTCGAGGTAATTTCTAAGTAGAAATCAATTGGAATGAAACAAATATAATTTAGAAGTCCCATTGCAATACAAATGTCAGTTATATTTTGTGTGTTATTTTCACACGTATGCATGATCGTTTTGACACTATGATTACACCAGGGAAGATGGTTCCTTATGATTTAAGCTTATGAGTTAAAGCAGAAAGATGCGGAGCTCTTAACACCTAACAACTTCCCTGATTTAAAGATAATAAAATGAGCAATTTCATAATGTGAAATTAATGTTATTTTGGTGTGTAAGTCATAATGTTCATGGAGGATATAAAATTGGGAACAATTTTGGACATGTATGAATTCTCAGAAAAGTATAGGTTTAGTAGATTTGAATGTACATGTAGTTATACAAAAATGTTCAATCTTGATTTTTATATATGGCCGCCACATTAAGTAAAATCTTTACTCAATGCCGAGTTATTTTCACCATTTTTTCTCCTAATTTTCGAATTTGCTCAATGCAGGAAGTAGACACAATCCGCAGAAGTCAAGATCATTTGAGGAAGATGATAGACAGGGCCAACACTCAATTAAGGTATTGTTTAACAAATGATTTCAAATTTTCATGATTTTATTCATTTCAAGATTTATAACCATACAATGTGCGAGGATATGGTCATTATTACAGTACCTAAAATAAAGATGTAATGTTAAGTTGATAGTAGTCCTGCTGAGCATGACTCCTCCATATGTACAATTATCATAATGCCATTAACTTAATCAAAGGAGGAGTCATGCCAAAATAGTGTGTAACTGATATGACAAAATTTTTGTCTCTCATTCTCCAATAATTTTCACTCTTCACGCAAATAAATATTACCTGATTCCACCTTGAAAGTATTCCTTAGAGTGTTAGCAACAACAGGATAGTCGTAAATATCTTCATCAACTCCTTTTTGAAGTGAAATTTAATGAAATTCCAAGACTTGTAAGATTCTGACCAGTGACTAAGTCCCGATTTTGTATTGCTATTTTAAGCCATTCACACATTTAAAATTGGATATTACTGGTGCTAAAGGTAGAAGAGTGTTTCGCGAAAGCACCGGTGAAGCTTTGAATAGTAATCAGGTAAGATGGAGGGTGACATTGTCAGTGGTCGAAATTTGAAGGCTACACAAAAATGTCATAGCTGATGCACATAATGTTTTGGGACTTCACATATAGACTGTTAAAGGCATACTGTTAAAGAAACGTCATGGGAAGTCCCAATTATTGGGACTAAAGTTGATAGTAGACTGGTGGAGTGATTGGTTAACGTGGGCGAGAGTTAACGGGAAATGGATGCTGCTACATAGCTATACATTTAATTTTTCAAAAGCAAGACTGAAGCTTTTCGGTGACAAGATGGATGAATGTTATCTACGACGTGTATGGAAGAGATTAATAATGCTGGGTATTCCGCTTGATGCATTATTTCCACGTTGGCTTATGAGCACGTTTAATTCTCGCTAATTTTCAACAAGTATGTATACGTTGGACACGATGATGATCTCCGCTTTGAGTTGTAATCTTCTTGATATCCTAGCAACGTACTTATTTGATAAAAGCTAGAAAGCCCCTGATCGTAAGAAATCTTATTGAAACTCGAACACGTACCGTTCGTAAATTATATTTGTCAACATTTGTTAATGATGTATACATCGCAATAAAATGTCAATTGGAGTCGCTTTATCATGTTTATCACGATATAACGAAGTCACATTTTGTCAATTAAACTAGGAGTCATGCCCAAATTAGTTGGGTGTAACTGATATGCAGAAATTTCTTTTTTTGTCTCACATTCTCCAATATTTTTTACATCTTTACGTGCAAAAACTATACCTGATTCACCTTGAATATTCCCTAGAGTTGTTAGCCACCACAGGATGTCATCAATATCTTCCCCACTACTCTTTTTATGAAGTGAACTTTAATGAACATTCACAGACTTGTAAGATTCTGACCGGTGACTAAGTCCCGAGATTTTTATTGCTATTTTAAGCCATTCACACATTTAAAATGGGATATTACGGTGCTTAAAGTAGAAGAGTGTTTCGCGAAAGCACCGGTGAAGCTTTGAATATCAGGTAAGATGGAGGTGACATGTTGTGACTTGTCAGTGGTCGAAATTTGAAGGCTAACAACACAAAAATGTCATAGCTGAGGCACATAATGTTTTGGGACCTTCACATATTATACCTGTTAAAGGCATACTGTTAAGGTTGTTTTACAACTCATTGTATCTATTGGCTACCACTACATGTGACCCAAAAAAAACACTATGATCTGACTTTTTCATATTGTGCTATCCACTAAAGACCACCAAAAACACTACGCTGCAATAACCTTTGAAAATGCTGATGACTAACAAAATATGTACATATGTATGGAAACTGCTTAAAATACTGTCTCATTTGATGTAGGCTAATATTTTGAAGTAGACCAGCCTGTCCATAAGTCACCATTTAGGACCAATCAACATTCAGATAACGTTTTGACGCAAGGTAATTAATATCCAGAAGTCTTAAAAGAATGTAGACCATTTGGAAACAAGTGGCGCCATTTGAAATTTAGTGGTAAAAAATTTTTTTCCCCCCCGTCAAAAAATATATCCTCTCGCAAATTTAAGCAATCCAGCTTAAACTAAATTGACAAATTGAATTTGTGGTATTTGCTGTCAACTCTAGTTAATGTTCTACACATTTGTATAAACACATGATGCTAACCATTAATTTCTGTATCCCTGATCAAATTTTAGAAGTCAGTGTTCCGTCAACATCTGTCCTTCCGAATACATGAAGTTTTTCCTAACCATAAAAAGTGTTCCGGAACACCTCACAACCTCCAATTTTGGTAAACGTATACTTTTAATATTACAATAAAAACATTAATACTGAAATAAATCAAAGCACTTTGTTTTTTTTCCACAAATGTTAAGAAATGAATGATGTGGTTCCGTCAAAATCTGTCCTCGTCAAAAAAAAGTAACATTTTCATCAATCATAAAAAGTGTTCACGAAGATGTGACGCCTCACAATTTTGGAATTATACTTCTTGGCTAGCCTACAATGCAAAACATCAATATTGAATATCATCATGACACTTCATTTTTCAATCACCCCAAATGAGACAGGCGAGGTACCCTGATTGTAAAACAACCTTAAAGAAACGTCATTGGAATCCCCCTTATTGGGACTAAAGTTGGATAGTAGACTGGTGGAGTGATTGGTTAACTTGGGCGAGAGTTAACGGGAAATGGATGCTGCTACACATAGCATACATTAAATTTTTCAAAAGCAAAACGGACGCTTTTCGGTGACAAGATGGATGAATGTTATCTACGACTTGAGTGAAGAGATTAATAATGCTGGTATTCCGCTTGAATGTCATTATTTTCCACGTTGGCTTATGGAAGCACGTTTTAACTTCTGGGCTACTTTTTCACAAGTATAACGTTGACACGATATGAATGAATCTTGCTTTGAGTTTTAATCTTCTTGATATCCTAGCAACGTACTTATTTGCGAAAAGCTAGAAAGCCTTGTCGTAAGAAATCTATTGAAAACACGAACACGTCCCGTTCGTACATTATATTTTGTCACATTGTTAATGATGTATACATCGCAATAAAATGTCAATGGGAGTCGCTGTTGCATGTTTATCACGATAACGAAGTCACATTTTGTCAATTAATAAACTTACGCTCGATTATAAATCGCCATATGCGTGCTGGAATATTACAACGAAATTGTTGAATTGAAATTCAAACATTCTTATCAAGAAAGAAACGAGCCGATACGGGACAGAGACCAAGATAATATTTGAGGGAATCGTAGATGGCTAAGTTGGTGGTTCATTGAGCGTGGGGCAATTTTGAAGAGCGTTCGGAAGATGGCATATGTTGGTACAATTTTTTTTTTAAATAATCGTCTTTTTTCCTGATTATATAACTAATTTCTGAGACTCCATTTTTTTATCTATAAGCTACTTTAAGATCTATAATCCATCTTTTTAACTAATAGCTTCACAGAATATCAAAAATAACATTTGTTCCTGAAAGCAATTAGTCACATTGATGTTGTGTGATTTTTTAATTCATTTAACTTAATTAAACGTTTATGACCGACTATTCAGTCTGGGTTGCATGTTAGAAATCTTCGTAATTTACATGCACTGCCACTGTTATAGATAAATGTTTGTAATTGGTACAGATATGTTATATTTTCTGTTCTCCCTTTGCTGTCAAATGGACTTTTGTATAGATTTTTAAAACTTTGAAAGAAACTGGACAACCGTACAACTACACAACACCATTGCAGTTCCAAACGGATTGAAACATTAGAAATGTTTTTCAGTATGATTTTAGTTGTTTTTTTAAAATCGGTAAAATTACATTTATTTACTGAAATGCGAGGATTATGCAATCCAGACTGCAGTAAAAAAACCCCATAAATTTATAAAGTGTAAAAATCAATATTAATATGATTATTCCGCCATCCAGCTTAGTTCAAATTTATAATTGTGGTGTGTGTTTTGCCCAGTTAATTTTGTGACAATATTAATGTTAACAATGTCTATTTCACGTTGAAATATAGAATTTACGATATTTTATAATTTTAAAATTAAAAAACCGGCCCGTCATGTAGTGTAACAGTTGATTTATTACAGGCGTTTTTTTATCAAGAAATCTGAATTAACTTTTCACTATTCTTTTACGGACGGGTGGCGTAATTGCAAGTCGCATCTAAAACCAGCTCACTTGGCTGCGCACATGTAAAACACACTCTAACCCGAAAGGTTTCAATTGATTCTTTCACTGTACGAACTGTACAGGTGTCCCAGGATGATTAGTACCCATCATTCCCATAATCAAAAGCTATAGGTTTCGTTTCATACTAAACATTAACCCTTCTGTAACCTTTCGTAGAACCTTGATTAAAATGAAAATACACGCAATTGTGTTAGGAGATGCCTGATTTTTCCTTTGGGCAAAGTGAAAACACCCGATTCTTATGATTTTTGGTACCAATAGTAGCTGTGGTCATCCTCTTTCCATTGGATACCAAGTAATTACCATCTAGTCCGGGTTAAAATTGGGGAGGCCGGCCACCTGGAGAAGTAAATTCTCAGGTGGGTTTCTAGACCAGTTTTTTCCTGTGGAACAAGAATATCTAGGTAAACAGCTGTTTCCTGAAACTTGACCGTGAGGGCGGCTTTTGTTGGTTCAATGGCCGCCAAAATCCCATATATAAAGTGGTGTAAAGGGTTAAACTAGTGATTTGTTCTATACAATAGCCATTTTTTGAGCACCTAGGTGCGAGTGGGCGAGTAAAATGTTTTTTTTTTTGGGGGTGGGGAATACACAAAGGGTTTTCCTATACTTGCTTAATAAATCCATTTTAACCAGGTTTCTTTTATTTTATCACTAATCAATGTAATGTAATTTGAGATACCTCAAATATTTTAATCCCTACGAGTACTCTTTTTTCCAAGCATGCACTCAAATCACCATTGCGCTTATTTGATAAGAACACAAGAATTATCGGTGGTCTAACTTATTACATTATCATTCCTTTGGGGAACTATAAGGACTATTTTCGGGCGATCTCTCCCATTGCCAAATAGCCGATTGTTTCATCAAACTCTGTCATAAAAAGTAAAATATCTGCCACAATTTTAGATCCCTATGAGAAACGTATTTCAAAGTATGCTCTTGTTCTTTTAACGTTTCGTACTCTTGCAAATGTCGTTTCAGGAGAGTCGCGTTTTTACATATAAAAACCCGTTATAATGCGTTGGATGTATTGCTTTTGCATGAAATCTATTCATTAAAAGTTAAGTAACTACGAACATTTAGATCCATACAGAAAGGTCTTTCTAATACCATTTGAAAAGGTCTTTAAAATTCAGTCCCAGGGGTCCGCGTTTATACATGTAAATATTTCAAAATTCGCCTTTTTTCTACAATAAACCTACTCGTGAAATTTTGAATACACTGGAAATTGTTGAAAAAATAGAGATGTTGTATCTATAGAGGTCCAAACGGTGAAAAGAAGTCATATGATCAAATTGCTGGAACTCGAATACATTTAATTGGTGAAATAAGGAAAAGAAAAGGGAAACGAAAAATTAGCAGTCACCAAGTGAACTAATTTTTTGCACAATTTATGTACGTTTGTGTTAACATTTCTCAATGTTGGGTATCTTTTTTTAAACAATTTTAAGCATTAATTTTTACATATTTTTGAGTACAAAATCATGAATTTGGGTATTACGATTATTTTGAGTCACAATTAATATACTAAGCAGCTGGGTCATTTACTAATACCAGGACATAAGTTTGGAAATTTTCTGAAAGGTCAAATAACATGTTCAATTGGCCATTTTCTTGGCTATAAGAACCCTTTTTTTGTTTTATAAAGACCCTGAAAATTTTCATTGTAAAGTAATATAATGATTGATAATAATAATAAAAAACTTAGTTGAAACAGAAAAATGATTTTTTTTTAAAGGCAATTATTTTAAAACATATTAAACTGTTATTTTTGAAATACTGAGCACACTCCAAACGGAAGTTCCAAGGCCTTTACATTTTTGAAGCTTCCAAACCGTGCTTTTTGTCTATGACTGATTGATTTGTTGGTATTGATTGCATCCTCTGTGCGTGATGTATTCATTTGGATGAACAATGAAATTGTTATGATGAAATGTGACGTCACCAGCAGCGAGACGCTTTCCTCATGGTAACCGACATCAACCCCACCGCAACGTGCTTTTATATAAGGAATCCTAAATGTTGTTCCCAAGGTCGGGTTCGAGTTGCGCTATCCCCTGGCCTGGCCCTTTCTGGTATTTCCAGTAAAATTTAAGAGGCCTACACGTTAATGACACGATATATATGTAGGCAAAATTGCTTAAATTTAAATTCTTTTCTTCTACTAAAGTACGTATTTTATAATTATAAGAGTTATAACTGCTCACTTGCTAAACTATTTTGTAAAAGCATATCATCACCTGCAAGCTCCTGCAATAGTTCTTCATGCATGCAGTCTGCTCATATATGCAACAAATATATGCCATTTTCACTCTTGTCATGATTAATGTACACCATGATATTCCTTGATGTTTTATAAATGTTAACGTGTCCGTGCAATATCAGTACACTAGCCTCGGCTAGTTCGAGGTTTTAGTCCAGCAGCGGAGGAGGCGTAGAATGAAAATCTCTGATAAAGTTTTTTTCTCAGCGGATTATATCCTTTGAAAGGTATATAATGGAATCCAGTGGGTGTCAAATTGCCACCCTTGGGCAATTTGAGAAATTCAACGAATGCGCACCATTTCAATTTCACCGTAAAAACCCCAAAATTGCTGTTTTCCATGGACACGGACACCTCCAAAATGCCTTGGTAATTGTTTTTTTTAAATAATCATTCATGTTTGAGGTAGGAATGTCAGTAATCATGTATCTTGGAAGGCACGCTGGATTACTCTGGCGAAATCCCAAGTGGCCACCATTTAAAGCAGAAAAACCTGAAAATGGCACTTTTCACAGAGAGATCAACCCAAAATACATGTTACATATCATTTTTCTCATCTATTATATTATCTCTATAGGTATAAAACTATATAATTAAGATGGATTTAAAAATTTAACCCTTAGGCAATTAGAAAAATCCAAGATGGCTGCCGTGGGTCATAAAACAACTAAAATAATAGCAGTTTGTACAGACGGCAACTCAAAAGGCATTTTTGGTAGCTGTTAATGCATTAGAAAAATCCAGATGGCTTTCCGTGTGTCATAAAAAACACTAAATATTGCAGTTTGTACAGACGGGGCAAATCAAAATGCATTTTTGTAGCTGTTACCACCTAACGCCAGAGAGAGCCGACCAACTGATTGTGATGTTTTCGGTGGGCGCTTCGGATGGTTGAGCAACCCATCGTCTGTGTCCTTCGCATACTGGACGTCATATGGTTGGGGCGTTTAGATGAAAAGCGGGGGTGTTATGTCTCCAGAGCCCTTCAAAAGTCTTGAGGTACCATTTTAGTGCCCTGACCGGGCACCAGGTTTCTTCTTCGTACCGTCCCGAGCCAAGGCCAGGTCCGGGATAAAACTGGGCCCGGTTGAAAAGACGGAGTCGGATTCTTAGCGTGGGGAAGGACACTCCGTCCTTCGACCAACGCAGGTGAGCCCTCAGTCAATGGCAACAAGTATGTTCTTTTCGTAACCCATCCCCGGAAGCGACTGCCACCAGAAAGGCCGTCCTTCTTCTATCAAGGAGACTGCCCTCTCCATTGTTTTCGAAGTCCTCTAAGAACTGGAGCACTAGCGGCATATCCCACTCCGAACGAGTGAACGAACCGTCTGACGAACCGAAACACACCCTTCAGCAGATTCATGAGGACTGGGGCTATTAGAGACTACTGTGCTGTCTGAAGCCCCGATGGAGAGCCCCAATCACGCGGTACGGTAGCCTTTACCTGTTATTTGGACGGCCAAACCCTCAAGGAAAAATTTCCGTTATGACATCCCCGATCTGCCTACAGACGCAGACAGCAGATCAATCTCTCAATTGGCGCACCATCTATGACCTGGCAGAGTCGAGAATTATAAGATTCTCTAGTTGACTTCCTCCTTGCCTGAGCTCGAGTGCGGCAGGCCTTTTCAGAAAGTCCCGCCTGAGTGTATGGTTGGCGGAAATGCGCCAGACAGTAAGTTGAGAGCGCGGATGGTGCGCTCCGGGACGGACCGCGTCGGCTGGAGGATCGCTACTAGCCAGCCAGCTAGTCCCCCCACTAGCAGCTCTAGATGCCGTGGGAACCACAGCTGATGCCGGCCACATGGGCCATCAACAGAACCAGGCAATGTCGGACCGAGCGTACCACCTTCTCGAGGACTCATCGTATCGTCGCAAGTGGGAGGGGGGGGGGAAATAACATAGGCACTGATCCCCATCGCAATCCTGACCCACGGCCCTGGGATCTGACTCCATGAGTAGTACGCCAGAGCCGGTGATTATCCCCAGTGAGGCGAATAGGTCCACGTGGGACGCTGTAGCCTCAGAAAAATTGACCGGCAGGAGGTGCCACTCCACTGACGACCCCTTTATCCTCGTTGATGCCTGGCCATTGCGTGTGCCCTTCCTGGATGGACGTCGGCTAGGACGTTCTCCACCCCGTTGCCTGCACCACCTCTAGGAGCCTGACATACCTCCTTGCAGAGACTGAGGTTCCTTGCTCCCCCCAGTTGAGGTAGGCCATTTTTACCGTCATGTGGAACATTAATATGATAGCGAGCTTGCATGGGGCGAACCACGGCCCACCTGTTTGTGGGACCCTCAGTGGGCCCTCACACCGACGCAATTGTCGTCGCATCACAGGGGGGTGTTAATTTCCTGAAGGGAGCTCCCACCTCCAACTTGAGTGGATGTGTCCACCAATTGAGGTCGGAACCAGCTTCAAGGGCACTGGAATCCGGAGTGACATTGGGTGGTACCAGGTTCGGAAGTACCTGATTCAGTGGATCTGGATACCCCTCATGCTTAAAATCTGCAGAGGGAACCATCCCATTATCTGGCCAGAAGTCCCAGAAGCCGAAGCCATAGCCTGTCTGGGACCCTGACCTGCTCTCCAAATTGCTCGGCACAACCCACGACCGCGGCTCTCTTTCTGCAGAAGGGCCTCACCTTTGCCAACAAAAAATCCAGTCTCGCTCCCAGACACTGGGGGCTCTGGAGAGTGAGAGGATTTGACTTGTTCGAGGTCCAATGATGACATCACCTGTGGGCACTTCTTGCCTTGATATCATGCAACGTACAAAGCACCTTGATATCATGCCAGACATACTGACTGCCCACGGTCTGAGTGGTTTGACACCGTAGCACCATTAGAATACGGCCATTGGCAAGGCGGAGCCTTGAAATATTACGAGGTAAACAGTGTTCATTAACCTGCCTGGGTGTTACTTCGATGGTCTCAATGTGATGTCCTGAGGCAGCCAACATCCATCATTCTGGCAGGCTATGGGCAATCTTCATATCATTCGCTGTCGGAGGCAAGACGGAACTAGATATCTAAAGTATCTCAAAGTTCGGCTTCTGACTAACTAAAACGATTTTCTCTGCCCCCCACTAATAAGCCTTCAAAGAAAATGTAGCCCGTGCACATCTTAAGGTAGCTACTGGAGGGATGCTCTGAATCTGATCCATCTGCACTGGTAACCACCTCAGTTTTATTCCGTTATCGTCTATTGAGGCCCCCGGACTATGCTCCCACCGGACTATATCGGCTTTCACACCTGTACTTATACTCTACAACAACGGTTATTACTGGGGCTTATAGTGTCCGAGTGCATAAAAATACACCCCCTACGAGAATGTGTCAGATATGCTTGCTCTCTTCATTCATCATTGATTGGAGGTAATTATTTTAAACAAATCAGCGCCTTTAAAAACATTCAACGGGGGCCATCTTGAATATCTTTTATTAGCCAATGGGACATTAAAAATTTAGTATTTTAGATTTCCAATCCATATTATGGCAAGGGAAATAAAGTCAACTTACATTGTAGGACTGTGCATTTTTGGTTGCACCCTCAATGAAATGTGCATTTGTGATTTCCTACTTCAAAATGGGCGGCCATCTTGGATTGCACTAATTATTCAAGCATGACTCTAAACATACATTTGGCATTTTAATTTCCTACCACCCAAAACTCCACAATTACACAAAACACTATTACCTTGCATTTTTGCGGGTTGGCCTGTCTGTGTAAAATGCAATTTTAGAAGTTTTTAACAGCCCAATGGCGGCCTCTTGGCTTTCTCAAATTGCCCAAGGGTTTTGCAATTTTACACCCACCCTGGTTCCATTGTATCCCTTTCAGAAGATTAGCAGCTGTAAAAAAAAATACTTTATCAGATATTTTGATCTCAATCAAAATCAGCTTCCCGCTGCTGCCGGACTATATAATCTATGTCATTCTTTTCTTTGCATTTATAACGTCAGTTTATAATCTTTGTCATTTTTATCTTTAAAAATGTTTTTCCACAATTCGCGATATTTAATTTATGTTCACAGAATCCCCCATAGCCCCCATACATCATCGATTTGATTCTTTCCGTTCGTACTTTGTCAGTACTTGTGTCGTCGGAAGAATGACGGAAACTGTACCCTGTACCCCCTCCATAATTTGATATTGGAGATGATAGCGTCATCTTATCTAGAGAGCAAGCATGACGAGAAATAGTGTACGAAATGTATACCATTCAAGGTAGAGGTGCTTTGACTGTTTCAGAACATCAAAACGGCCGAAATACGAGTGGTACATTATGTAGCAGGGTGACCCCCCCAAAATGCAAAACGTTATGCCGTGGCCGTGGAAATACATGTATCATGTCATGGGTGCTATGTTGGTGGTTACATACATGTAATGTAGATTCTTTTTTGTGGTCCTCTGAAAAGGGCATATCGGCCCTTGGCTTTGGGTAGTGCTCGAGTCCGTGTGTTGTGTGCCTGTCACGGTAAAAATGGTGACCCATTTTAACCCTATACATGTAACATAATTCTCACGTGCGTGCACACATGTTTATGGCACTTGCATGTAATGGGTCCTTCCTTGGGTAGAGCCCCAAAAGTGTTCCCCTCAAGAGTGTGTTCAAAAATTTCATCTACATAGAGGTCATGGTCCAAATATGGTCATTTAATCAAATTGTGCTTGGTGTTTCCTCCACTGTGGTGTTCAATTTTCATGACACTCTTGTACCATTGGCATAAGGGTCGTGTCACACGTGTTGGTGACCTTGTGTGACCCCGTGTGACCCTTCATGTGTTCTTGTGTGACCTTATGTGACCTATGTCCCCATTCACAAACTGCGAGACGCATGATGTTTCCTGCGGAGGAAATTTGCATCTTAAAGTTTGACCGCTTTTCGCATGGAACCAAAAAAAAAAACCCCTATAGATCGACATTTTTACCATGTCATAAATGGCGCGGGCATAATGGCGCATTCATACTGTAGTCTCGTTTTCACTAAAATAGATAGAACGCCTGGCTTTTTTTCTCGGGGTTTTAAAAAACATGCTTCGCTGGTAGAACTTCTCATTTTATTGAACTGGATTACACTTGGTACGTTATTGGCATGTGTAAAAATGTATATTAGCCGGGTAGCCTACCTTTGTTATTTTGATTTCAGCATGGACCGTGCAGCCCAACATGAATTAGAGAAGGATCTGACTGATAAATTCCGTGTGCTCGGCTCGATAATAAGTGTCATCAGCTAGGAATAATAGCCAGGGTCTCGGCTTCTTCAGGGCCGTCGAAGGCGTTGACCAAACAATTTCTCACCTATTTTCAAACAAGTTTGGTTATGTCCCTGAGCAGCCTAGGGGGCACGTCCATAGCTTCGAATCATGCCACCCCCCACAATATGCGATGCATCGAGTCTTAGATGGTATTTCATCACTTTGCCCTCAAAGTGTTCCGGCATGTTATGACGTTTCAAGTAAATAGTTGATGAGTTTACCGACAACCGTTATCAAATGAAGCAATATCAACCATGGTGAATACTCTCAGACTTAATGCAATCCAATGGTTTCAATTTTTACTATACCATCTTCCAGTCTACATATAGCAAGTTTTCGTATCAATATCCCTTGCTTGTATCTACCAATGACATACATGTCCTGGTACTTTTGGCCAGAAACATACAAAACTGAGCCTTAACTGAAAGGTACACACGTCCCAAATTTTTTTGGTCCTACGAGCCAACTATGATTTTATGTAAGTGGTAATATAAGCTAACACCCTCTTGTAAATTTTAAAATTAGAAAACGGAACTGAAGTTTATGAACTTTTTGTTGGGATGTCTTGAAATATTTTTTATAACACCCGTTTGCATTGTGTCGAAGTCACAATATTTTGACATTGTACACTCTGTTTGGTCTTCTACCACCCGGAGCTTTTGGGACAGACCAATTCTTCTTCCGCTTGTCACTTTAAAAAATTTTGTCACATAATGCCTTTGTCGGCTTACAGATGGTATTAAACTTCTTTTAAATTCCACGTGTTACCCCCGAATGGAAATCAATTACGTACACCAAAACCCACAATTAAAATATGGCAAAGGATTACGAATACGGAACGCGATAAAATTAATTAGCCAGTACAAAGAGTGTTTTTGTGATTGGACAAGAGTTATTACCCTACCCCGAAGAAAGGTTATTTGAGGATTCCCATTAGGCCCGTTTTTTCCGGTGTACATGTTCTTACCTGGATCTACCAACTGACAATGATCTGTGGCAGTGAACTCCACTTGGGGTTCTTCAGTTAGCACGGCGAGTAGGAGGGAAGCAAAATTTATATCGCAAAAAGAAACGGTGGCATCAACTTTTCATATCATGAATATGTGCAAAGCGTTGAAATCTGTTTTGTTTTTAGTATATTTTTGTGGTAGTGCATGTTTCTAACATCCGGCGGCAAACCTCGACCAATCACGGTGACAAGGCACGTACTGACTTGCGTAAATGTATGTCGGTGTGTGAAATATAGAACACTTATTCACTAAACTGATTAAAAAGGAATTCCGAATTTCACACACTTCGAACAGTAGCGTTCACGCGTAAAAGCTACTTCCAAAAGGATCGCAGGTTCCTCTTTGTACTAAATTTATTTATTGGGAAACGCATGGATTACATGGTTTTGACATTTTTTTTTTTTTCAAATAAATTTGAATGGAGTCTTTTGCGAATTGGTTTTCTCTCGAAAAATGATGTGCGAACTATTTTTGTATTTTGTGAACTAATTCCCCCCCAAAAGTAGGCTCTTGTGAGCTCCATTTAACCAAATTTGAAAAGAACTAAACTGTTGCAAATGGCCGGCATACAGCTTTTCTGTGCAGTGGCAATATGACCAGAAAAAATTAATACAAGAGGCAACTGTCAAAATTTGGACATTGATAATAATTAACCCTGGGATGAGAACGCTAACACGTTTTAACATCAGTTTGTTTAGGCTAAATAAGCAGTTGATGGGCCGATACCTTATTTTTGGTGAGACTTATGAAAAATGGTGTCTGCCTGAAGTTTGATGCGGTCGATTTTCTGTCTCGCAAGGACCGCTTGAACTCCTTAGGACAGCCCACTTGGATGAATGAACTCGGAAAGTGAGTTTTCACTGTTATAAATCTCTGAATGGGGAAGTGATTAACAGACTTAATGTTTGACCTGTTTTTAACGAACGTGTCGGTTTCCCTGATAATACACAAGAGGCTTCACGCTACCCGACAAAAAAACGTCTGGTAGTAGCGTGTCTGAATCATGGACTTAATAAGTCGCAACAGGCATCTCCGAATGTAATGCGTCTCATATTTTTATAATACCTGACCCTTATGAATTTCCTTCCTCCATCCATAGAAGACCATCCGATAGGGCAGTGTCCTCATCTCACCGCCCTCCCAAGGTAGGGAAAGATTAATCGTTATATTGTTAGCCGCTTAAATATTCCTAAACAGCTTCTAACCTAAAGAGAACCACCATGGTGTGGAGAGGCGGAAAGTCGTGTGTCTACATGCAATGCTATTTCGATCCTTCTTCATCATTACCTTTAATCATCTTTTCTCTTAACAGGACCCAGTGCCTGAATCATGGTTCAATTCAGCACGATAAATGCTTCTACGCAAGGGAAAGAATAAATCCAGGGTCTCCGATCAGATCTGGACAGCGTAATGCAGGAGACTGGTAACGAGATGTGGACACAATACAATACTGTTAATTGAGGCATTCAGTGGACGCATTGCCGAGACTAGGACGCTAGAATAGCCTACACACATCTAGCTAGGTATACTCCACTTTGATTAGAGATTTTCAAATAAATCGCCACAGTACACTTACCCACTCTTATTGGGTCGTTTATGCTCTGCTTACGTTTTTCATTCAAAGCAAGATTATTTTATATGAAATCAGAGACTAATAACTGTTGACTGTATGGGAATGTTTTAATAATTATTATACGTACGCAAACGGTAAACCCGAACATGCGCCAAGGGTTGAGGGCCCGCAATGACTAGGATATGCCTTATATATAGGACATAGGTTTTACCTCCTTTTGTAAAAAACTGACTGCGAGGTCCTGTGGTTTTGAAGTCGCTGATTACGGATGGCGTCTCAACGCCTCTTCAGAAGGATGGGATTCTTCCACGCGCCATCCTCCAATTCCAAATGAAATCGTGGGAGACCAGAATCTGATTTCGAATCGATCCGTCTTATATCCAGAAATTAGTATACACTAATAAATCCCCGCCAGCGGCTCACCTTTGCTTCTCAAGCAGAATCATAACAGTACTCTACCGCTGTGTTTCATTTTTCAGACCTTTAATTACAAAAGTATATCCTAGTTGGACAATCTGGGAGCACCGTAATTTATAATTTTAAAATGAAAAATTGCGATTTCTAAGCAGACTTTCTCTTAAAATCATAGTGTCTCCTTAACAGTAAGTCCTTGTTTTGAACTGTACTAATTTTTCTAAGATGAAAACATAAGAGCAATTCCTAGACTTATTGATTTCATGATATACTTTATAGCCCTGTCATGTTTGAGAAGTGTATGTTGAGTTACGGCCTAATTAAGAGCAAGACGAATAATGTATAAAACACGAATGGACTTGGGAATGGTTTACAAACCCAAAGTGCACAATAAAAGTATCTTCCCTATTTTGATCACTTATTTGCAGGTTCTTGAAAGAAGTTAATGAGATGGAGAACAACATTGACCTTTTTCGGACAGCCCTTAAGGCTAAGGAAGCTCCCATGCAGGTTGCGCAGACCCGTCTAGAAGCACGTACACGAAGACCAAATGTAGAACTGTGCCGAGATCAACCACAACACAGGTAAGGAAACTAATTTGAAGTGATTTAATACCATTAGTTATCCCCTGTTTGTTAAAAAAATAACCACTGTTTTAGTGCCATACCAGACGAGCCTGTAATGTATTGCATGAGAACAAACGGGATAATTTATCATTCAGTAGACATGAATTTATTATTATTAATACCATAATCAAACCCGTTTTCTTATGTTGTGCATCTCGCCCTGCCTTGGACATCGTGCTTCTCGCCCTTTTTTTAAAAGTGTTAGGCCTACATATAGTAACATTCTTAGTTAAGACTAGAGTAGTAGGCTAGGCTAGGTCATGTACGTCGTTTTCTGACATGTTGCTGATAGTGACTCGTTCGATATGCCCGAAATTACAGTATGATCCCGTTGTCGGCCTACTAGACCAACTGTAGTTTAAATCAAAGCCCTAGACTAAGCCTTGAGTAGAAAACTCTTCAACTATATTACACTCACGACAAAACTGTACACCAGCCCAGCAGCCGCTTATGAACCAATCATGCTACCTTCCTCGACCGCCAGGTACATACTGTTTTTTGGGGTGGATACTGCTGTCTTCGCCTCAATTGCATCTATTTATGCAAGCCGAAGTTTTGACACTCGCCATTGCTGCTTCAGCATTATCGATCAGCGGTAATTCCGTAACTTAGTGGAGCTGGAGCACGTTAATTTCGAAACAGCTGAGTAATACGAAAATATGTTATTTGGTTATTGACCAATGAACTATCGCCATTTCATGTCTACTGAATGATAAATGTATTATATTCCGATGCTCTCTTCCACTACCTGCTGGTAGGACGATTGACTGCAAGTTGTTCTTTTGAAGAGCAATTCCAAAATATGGACTCGGATCTTGCAGGTTGTTCCGATACTGCAATAACCATGATCATCGAATATTTTGCAAGAGACGATTTAAATTGGACGGCTGAGGCCAAACTTGTACCATCTGCCCTATGGCTTCTGGTCCCACTGTCAGACTGTACCCATTGATTTTACACGTGTTATTTCATCATATAGTATGACGGGCTAAACCTGTAATTCTAATGAGTGCTGTGAACCTGCTTGTGTAGTGTGGTAGTTTTTGTTTTTGGGTGACCGAGGCAGGGATTTTCAAGTTGCACATTATATTTTCCTGAATTACAATGCTTTATATTATCGCTATTACAATGTATATCGTCATTATCTTATACTTTGATATCGCCATTGTTTCTCACAGGCTTACACGTGAAGTTGGGGAGATCTACGAAACCGTTGATGTCTTACAGAATCGTTTGCGCGCTGCAGAAAATGCTCTACAGGAACTGCTTCGCACTAAGACTACTCTCGAACACGACCTGGGTGTGAAGAATAACAGTCTATACATTGACAAGGAGAAGTGCATGGGAGTCCGCAAAACTTATCCAACTACTGCTAGACTTGCTGGATACAGGGGTCAATGAGTGAGGATCATTAGTCACAGGATAGCCCAAATGGATGCCGGTGTGAAAGGAGATATTGTCCGGCAGGAACCATAGTCCGGGCTCCATGACTAAAACGGAATAAAGCGTGAAACTAATGTTGCGTGAAGAGTCAACTGAATCTAGTGTCCTATTCGTCACTGTCGTAGGCCGACTATGAGTGCGGCGGACTATATCTCCTGCCACACCGGTTTATTGCCATCATCACCAGTTGTTAGCAAAGTTAGGTGGAAGTCTGATTTCAAGCGGGATTAAAGAGAAAGTGGCGTTGTAATATTCAAGCCCCAATTTCGCGTAATCCAATTTGGCTCTATGCCGGTCAGTGCAAATTTTTTGGGACAGTGAGATAGTGCATGCAGTGTTTAATATACCTAGGCATTGCGTATAAATGAGTGGTGGTAGGGGTCTATTTTGAAATAATTGGAGAAGGGTCCTTGTTACATTGGGGAAAACTTTTAAAATAGGATCCTTAAATACGCCGGACCTAATTCTATGCAGCGCGTTTGATACAGGTGCTTCGGGAGTACATATAGCAATCTACTTATTCAAGGTAAAACCCTTTGCTACATCAATGTGCACCAGTAATTGAATTAGCATAGTGTTTGTAGCGTGGATTATTAGTGCAATACGTAGTTTCCCCTATGTTAGTTATAACTCCATCTGAATGCGCAGTCGGTACTTATATTTCCAATGCAGGATTGAAACAATATTAAACCTTAATGACATGATGACATACATGTACGCGTGTTTTAGAGTATGTAACAGCAGTAAACCGTTTTGTTTTGAAACATTTAACCGCTTGTTCGCTATGAAGTGTTTGCTCAAAATTGGAAATGGGAGAAGTGGAAGAATAAACTAAATGGTGGAAATAAGGAAACTTGTGGCAATCGTAAATTTTACACTTGAGGGAATGCCCCTGGAAGTATTTTGATAACCAAAGCTTTTAAGGATTGTTTCGAATTCGGAGTATGAATGGTCGATCTTGGGGGCTTAGAATATGTGAGCGATCTGAAAAAAACCCCGTCGGTTATTGCAATTGGTTAGGTTCAAGAAGGCTGGGTGTGTTTTAAAGTTCAGTGTATGACACACTTATTAATGTGCACAATAAACAATGGATGGTTTAATTTTACATAGGGATTTATAATGACATTTATTTGCTGTCCATTGGCTACCCCAGGGGGCTCTTACAAAGACACGAAGCCAGAGGTAGCAGTCTCGAACCGGACCAAGGGCGAAAATAACATCCTGTCTTCTTAAAGACAAAACAAAAAATGATGTGAGTTATGTTGTTTCTTGATAGCACACATTCCCTAACTAAAGGTCAGTATCGTGACATTTTTAATCGCGAAGAGCACGAACTTGCGTCATGGAGAACTATGTGTAATCTGAATTATAGTGCTGATATTTAAGGTAATCTAAGAATTCATTGTAATCTTAATCTATGCATCTGATCACCAAATGAGTTCTATATATTCTTGCAACAGATGTAATTAATCTTAAACTAATTTTTGTAAATGGATGGAGGGAGGAGATTTCAAAGAGGTTTTGCCAAAATTTCTCGGATGGTATTTTTTGATAAATTACAGTGTATCATAGAACTTAAATTTGTTATTATGTAAAAACATTAAAGTACATGTTTCATGTATATTAAGTGGTTCAGGCATGATCCGTACAAATCAGTATTATCGTCAAAGTTCGGGAAATTCAGCGTGTATGGGGCCCTTAGCTTACTAATGGTGACATTTTTCTTTGATGCAGCTGAACAATTATGTTTACAATTTTGTTTTGATTTGTGGTTAAATATAACGAGATTTAGTTGTCCTGGCGAACGAGTTCAGAACGGGACCAACGCCAAACGTATGCGTGTAGGAGTACCAACATTTGTTTAAAAACGTGTATTTTAATGGGAAGTACCCATCTCTCTTCACCAAAACACATTCAAAATAAAATTAGGCGCCACATATTTAATAATCGATTGGTTATGAAATAGTGGGAATGTCTGAAATTCAGATGTAAGAATTCAAATACCAGAAAAGGGAGGACGGAGAGAGAGAGGGTAGGAGGAGAAGAGAGAGGGGGGAGGGGAGGGAGGGGGGGGAGAGAGAAACGCGAAGGAAACTCAGCTGACGTGGTCCTCCTGCAGAATCTTTTGTATAACATTTATTTCACAAGTTTCAACTTGAAATTATATAATTCGGGGTGTAGAATAGGCACGACCTAAACCCCAAAAACTTATTATAGTATTGGCCATGTGAACACATAAAGGTTGTTGAAAATTAGGCGGTGCCCGGAAAAGTGTGTGTCTGTGTCACAGACTCCGGAAAAACGATTATCTAAAGGAGTACTGCGCGAGAGATTACGTTATCAGTCCGTCATAGCGAATGCATGCAAATAAACTAAATCTCAAATTCCGGGAAAACGAAGGGGGTTATATGGAGATTTTTGCTATCGAGGGTCCGTTACTATGTTTTGTTTTACATATGGTACCGTAATTGGGTCTGAACATATAGACCCTAGCGAGAAATTGAACGTTTTGTCGGGTGGTACTTCGGTGCTCGCAAACACGGAACAGTGAACACGCAATCGTAACGGACCGCATCCTTTTCCACAATGCATTTCGGTAATATTCCAGTCTTGAATTTTCAAACGCTGATTGGTTTTCAATTTACTTTTTCCAATTTTTAGAAACAGGCTATAGGTACTTACCGTACCGCCGTAGTTGAAAGAATATACTATTGTGTATCAACAACCTAGAATGGGAGACAGTGACGCAATGAACATGCGTGCACCTCGCAGGGCAACTACGAAAAAGGAGATGTGCCAATCGTTCATTGTAATTTTAAAAACTTTGTTATTGAACTATGGTAGATAATGAATTTGTAAATAACAGAGGAAGTCGATGGTAACCGAGTACTGTTAGACCTGTGTTTGGTTAAAGTCAGACTATGCATAAACCTAAAACAGTCCGACGGCATACTATCCCCCCGAAATCACTTTTGACAATATGCAATTTTAAGTGGTAACTACAGTTTTGTGAAATTGTATTCAAGAAAAAAGCTGTATTAAAAGGTTTTGCTAAGCATCGAATGAATTGTATATTATACTATCATGAAGTAACAGGGTCAGAGTGATTTTTAAATCTTGATTTTTGGGGGATTGAGGTATGGTTTCTTCATTAAACATCAACTTTGGTAACGAATTTTGTTGTGTTTTCAATGTTAATTAACTGTGGTTCTCTATGACTGGAGTGGTGAGAAATGGATGACAGTTACAAGAGCGCAGTCACAGGCTGAGAAAGTTGTCAGCAATTAAGTTACCGCACGCACGCGCACGTGTCTTGTGGTAATATACGTACGCTACTACAACTGGTCGACTATGTTTTGCAAGGCCACCAATTCATAATGAAATATAAATTGACAGTTAGACTGCAATTAAAGTTTTCAACTGTTTTGAAATTGAAAAAGAACCCGCTTTCAGTTTTCAACGGGTGTAAAAGGAGATATGTCCGGCAGGAATCTAGTTCGGGCCCTCACACTCTAATTTTTTTTTAATCAACTGAGTATTTGTACTCCTTATGTAGTTAAATGTCCAGCTAATTTTGAGTAAACTTGACTCAACAAAGGGTGAGTAGCAGTTTTACTTCTGCCTTGTAGTAAACATTTTACTCAGTAAAAGAGTCAATATTGACTCAACGTTTGTTGAGTAAAAATTTTAACTCCCCTTGTACTTCAAAACAGTTGAGCTGTGACATTTTTTAATCAACAGGGCGATAAAACTTTACTAACCCACAAGGAGTATTATTGTGTCCTGGTATTTGAGGACATTTTCTTGCTCAACCGTTGTTGAGTAACATGTTTTGACTCAAACTGATGTTGAGCATTGAACTGTTTGCCCCCTGTTGAGCACAAATAATGTGGTTACTCACTTGCATTATAGTAATACTTTGGATGCAGGTAAAGCAAAACGTTTATTCATCAGAAAGCTTACAAGTTGCTCACCAGGTTGAGTATAAAAATGGATTGTTCAGCACACTCGAATCTTCCAGATATTTTGATTTGATTTCTGTAATTTAGAACTACCTCTTCAAAAACATCAAAAAGAAACACAGGCGGTATCGTGGGATTTAAAAAAAAGAACACAAAATCTTACAAGGACATATTTTCCTTACTTTTACCAGTCGAAGGCCATGCGTGGTTCAAAATATATGTAGATTGCACGCTGCACGTGTGTACCGATGCTACATGACACCCAGTAAACTATAGGCCATAGATTTGTCAGATTAAATTGTAAATATCATGCTGGATTTAAAATGCATCCTAACTTACTGAGCAATAGCGACTCCCCATTTGCGAATATACAGCGCTCACAGTGCAGTGATACACGCATCAACGGTGAAAGGCGTTGCCGAATTCATAGCTTGATAGGTTCCGTAGACATAGTCGGGTTTAACGCCGAATTTCGCCAAGTTTACAATCATGACAAAAGTCCATTTTGCCATAACCGCAATCATTATCATTATTTGTGATATAACTTGTTGATGTAAATATCAGAATGACCGCATTGTCCGCGACACACCAGATGGTCCACTCACCTGCCATTGATATGTTCGCTGCAATTCTTGGGCTGCACGTTCTGAGTTCATCAACGTTGCGTAAAGAATCAACGCGGGTGTAAGTTCTGATCCCCTCACTGCGTCAAACTACTTGTCCGCAACCGGCTGTTTTGAGTTAGATTTCAAAATGCTTTACTCAAACATGTGTTTTCACACATTTTAATCGGGTGAGGAGTAAAAAGGGAAATTTGGTTTACGCATGATGATTAAATCTTGACTCAACCTTGTACTCAATACGCTTTACTCTCAGCACTGAGTAAAATAACTTTTAGAGTGCATAGAGGCCTCTTCACGCTTTATTCCGTTGTAACTGAATGAATCGAGTGGCCTTATTCTTTCACCGTGTAGGTGGACTATGAGCCCGACGGACTATATCTCCTGCCACCTGCTGGTAAGAGAATCGGGAGTCCCCTATAGCTTAAAGGAGATCACCACGCTACGCTTTGCTTATTGTTTCTCGTTTGAGTTGATGGAGCGGTATGTTGCCAAACAAATAAAAGCAGGCGGTGTTGGGATGGAATGTAGAAGTTAGGGATTATATGGTGTGTTCACAATGTGCATGTATTCTAAGTTTTTTTAAAAAGCGGGACTAAATAGACTCTAATGTCAGCGAAAAATGAACGCTATTTCAGCAGCAATGCTTCGATAGAGCACCATTGATACTTATTAGAGTCCCTCATGCCACATGCTATACAATCGCTTGAAATTCCTGCGTAAAATCAATTGAGGCCGTCATGGTGTACTTTGGAATAACACTATTTTGTTATCTGGCCAGGTGAACGGTGATGTGGGACAGGTTGGGATTCAATGTTTCTACTCTTCATTGGGATTTTTTTCTGTTACTGTGTATCGTTCATCTGTATTGAGGGGTAATCTGTAAGTAGTTATTTCTCTATTGGAATATATATCACTGCAGATGTGTGTCGATTAAAAGGAATACAAACCGATCAGACATGTTAGATACTCTAAAAGTAAATTACTTTGTTTGGTAATCAAATGGGACAAAACTATAGACATGACGTAGCAATGGCCGCGAGAGGGCCGAATTCACTATGACCGTGAGAGTATTAGGGTAAACATGGATGCGCCCATCAGCTTACCGATTTTATTTTTGTATATTCTAATTAGTTAACTTAATTGGTTTTTGGTAATATCATCAATGTTGAGAACCATTTTGTCAACGACATAATGTATCACATATGTAAACTAAAAAATTATTAGCGTGTTATGTCCTTAAGTTAGTGTCCTAGTGCAAGCTAAGCAATACGGAATAAACTTTGACTCTTATAGGCGAGGCTATTGAATATATTTGCCTGAAACAACTGATGCGTGCATAACACCATCTACAGATGGATGTGGGACTCTGCATCATAGGACTCTATTACGTGACACTTGCAACCAAGGGGGTGAAACCCATTCAAAAACCCAGTCCGTTTTTTCTTTTTTTCCGTGCTGGGCGGCGACATTTTGAATATTGCACGGATATATTATCAGTTTGGTGGCTTGTAGTACACCACAAATGTCAATTCGATACAAACAATCCGCCAAATATTCACAGTTGTTGGATGTTGGGTGCTATTGGGTGGTTAAATTTTGTACCTACCCTCATGGCTACACAGCGAATGAAATGACACATCAGTCGTTTTAATTTAAATAAACCGCCTCAATGAATACATCTTTTCAACCTAAGCGCGCATTGCATTATGAGAAGAAAGAGGAGGTATCTGAGCAGCAATGATCCAGAGTACACTATTATTACACATGGCCACCTCTAACACCAGTACATTAATTTGTATCACCTACCGATAGTGTATATGCAAAGCGGCACCAACAGTATGTGGAAGAAGAGCGGAGGCAGCTCACGCCATTGCTGTATATTGTTGGTACTCTAGGTTTTCTTTGTGGTCGGCAGAAATACATGCGAGACGGTGAATTTCTAAGATTACGTGACGTTTTGCCTCTCTATCTATATAGAACCTCTTTGGAAGAAAAAAAGAGATCTGAGCACAAGGATCCAGGTACACTATTATTACACCTGCCACCTCTAACACTTACATTAATTTGTATCACTCCGATTAGTGTATATGCGAAGCGTCACCCACAGTATGTGGAACAAGCGGAGGCAGCCATTGCTTTCTTTGTTGGTACTCTATGTTTTCTTTGTGGTCGCAAAAACTGCGAGACGTGTATTTCTAAAGATTACGTAACGTTTTGCCTCTCTATCTTTATCCCTTTTGTATATAACCTTGCTTGCAACTATAATTTAATATAGCAGTTACGTTTACGCCATCTTTTTTTACATTGTGTTCTGATATGCTACATCTACAAGTATTGATGTATACTTCCCTTTATGGTTATTGTGCCGATTTTTGGTTTAAACACGTGACAAGGAATCATTGCACAGTGTGTATATGCACAGTGTGTTACGGTCACAAAGTCCTGTCTCATAACTTAAGTAGGCCTACTTGTCAAATTTGGGCATTTAAAAACTGCAATAGGCTTAAATAAAACAATAAAAAATGACTGCATTGTCCTAGTTTCTTCTTGTTTAATGAAATTAAGCATTAGGACTTAAATGTCTTATACGTCTGCTCCCTGAACCAACGCTTGATCTCGGATTTTTTTTCAAGAACTTTGTGGAAACTAGTTAAAAAAGCTAAACTTGCTACATGATTTCTCATGCCGTCCAACTAATCTAACGGTGACACTTGATTTTGCCTGGGAAAATTTGACTAATGAGGCAGGGCCAACCAAGGGGTGTACCATTCAAACTCAGTCCGTACCTGCTGGCGCTTACATTTTGAATATTGCACGGAATAATTATTAGTTTGGGTGCTGTTATACACACATAATGTCAAGTTCGATACAAACAATCCGCCAAAAATATCATTTGTTGGAAGTTGGGTGCTATTTGGTGGTTTAACTTTTTCCTACCCATGGCCACACAACGAATGAAATGACACATATTCGTCTTGATTTAAATAACCGCCTCAATGAATACTCTTTCACCTAAGGCGCGCATTGCATGTATGAGAAAAAATAGTATCTGAGTCACAATGACGCAGGTACACTATTATTAACACCTGGCCACCTCTAACACATACATTCATTTGTATCACTACCGATTAGTGTATATGCAAGCGGCACCCACAGTAAAATGTGGAATAAGCGGAGGCAGCCAATTGCTTTCGATTGTTGGGGGGGGTACTCTATGTTTCTTTGTGGTCGGCAAAAACATGCAAGACGGTGGTAATTTCTAAAGATTACGTAACGTTTTTCCTCTCTATCTATATAAGAACCTCTGTGGGGCCACGGAGTGTTTTTCATTCGATTAATCAAACGAAGACAAATAGTGCGCATGCGTGTGTTAAAGGGTGACATTAGTTTTGTGAGAATATAAGCCTCCTAAAGGAACACACCGGGCAGATGGGCGGCAAGCCTCTTTCAGCAAAGCGCAAAGGACTTGTGTTCCAGAACCAACTTCTTTCCCGACTCGTCCCATACGGCGCTATTCATGATATATTTTTGTCGCTTTATTTCTTTAATGTATTTAAGTATTTCAAAGATCTTGAGCCGTCACCGAGTGCGTGGCCCGCATTTTTAAAGCACTCTTCTTGTTTAATAAGAATCAGTTTTAATATAGCTCTTTAATCACTGTAAACAGTCTCCAACGCTGTTGCCTATTATTCTTATGTCCGCCATTATGAAATCGCCACAATCATTCGCTTCACAGTGGCTTGTTAGTCCCTTGTAAAGACCTCGGCTATGTCCCCCTTTCCGAGGTACATCCCCGTATACAATCATTGGTGTTGACCTTCACCCCCGGCCTGACATGCAAACTCTTCCCAGGGATCTAACAACAGATGGGTCTTACACTGGTGGCCCATGCCCCCCCCACACACACCCGCCTCCAATGACCACCTTGGCGACGCCCTGCAAACTTAAAACCGTAATGTGCTGCAGCATCATGTGACAAAGGGCTTAGATTTCTACACCAGGCGGAATAAAAACATTTGTAATCATAGCAAAAATTGATCATTGGGTGTGTAGTTCACGAAAACACGTGATGACAAAAATAAAAGTTATGGCAATTTGCATAACCAGCATTTTGCAAAATGCCGCCATTTTAAAGGTAATAGCACGACTATGACGACTTAGTGGCGGAACGTATTGTCTGGTCAAGAGGTTCAATATACAATTGCCAGAATTGTCTGGTCATGAAGTTTTATATACACGGCTATTTTGCAAGATGGCCGGAACATCCGTCAAAGAACCGTATTTTCTTATTATATAACGTAAGGAGATGAGTTTGGTGTCCAAATGCGCGTTTTTTTGGGTCAAGGAGTTCAATAAGACTATTCTAAAAACTGTAGGATTGGATATAAAAGTTGGATTTTTTTGCATATGTCACTTTTTTTCCCAAGAATCCCCATATTTTAAATACAATTACCCAAGAGTGTTAACGTACTGCAATGTCGGGCTTAAAGTGGCAAAGTGGTGAAATTATCTTAACCCAGATGCTTGCTAATTTAATACCAACACAGACTCCTCGGTAACTCCTCCTTATAACTTCCTAACTGCGCTTTATCCTCGTATGAACGAAACCCAAAAACCTTGACTACCAATAGGTGTGCACTTGACCATGACATTACCATTGTTCGAAAATTCCGGGGGCCATTTTACCTCTTGAATATCTGAAACAACAAATAATGGTTTCTATTAAATAATACGGCCTAATATCAAAATTCCCATGCATTCCATATATGTTTTGGGTGATACATATAGAGTAGTCAAGTTGTCCCGATGTTGGTTGTCACCTTGGGAGTCCATGAATAATATGACTCACAACTCATCTGACAGTTTGGAGAACATGGCTGTTGAAATCCTGACCTATAAAACATCCACTTGTCACAAAAAATCGTCATCCTAGCTGCTTATATCATGATTTTTTAAGGATTTTGCCTTTTTCTATTTGAACCCTTTGGGGGAAATAGTGACGTATGAAACCTTCATCACTCTTATATTTACCTGACAGTTTTTTAAATAGTATATTCACTCCTTGACCCAGAAAATGTTTTAATTTGACACCACAAGCATCTACATAGCTATATAAGAGAAATGTAGGTTGGTGCTAATAAAATGTCAGCCATCTTGGAAAATATTGGCACATGCAACATTTTTTTAATTTTTTTATTTATTTTACCCCTTTTGATCTCCTTGACCCAGAAAAAACCTTTTTTACACCAAAATTGTCTTCTAGGTGTTTTTGGCTTTAAAATGGCTTACAATTTGGAAATGGACCGACTCGCAATTGGCCACCACTTTTAATTTTGGTCAAATCACCTTTTTTCATCAACTCCACATCCCTACGGTCAATTTTAGCTAGATGACAAATTTTATTAGTCCGGCCTCGGTACCCCTCTCCTAACATTTTGGTGTCTGCCGCCCTATTGTCATTATCGGCTTTGATGATTCCTCGTCACCCTTATAAGGACCCCCCCCCCGCGAAGATTTTGACAAAATTTACAAACGTTGCCAATACGATCCTGTAAACACCATTCGTCTGCATGTCAGCGTCACCGTCTTTTCAAAAATTGCGTTTACCAATAAGCATGAAGACCACAGCAGCAGTTGCAGCACTGCACTGGCACCGTTGGTTGTGGAATTTTCAGCCGAATTTAGATAACGATACTTAGTATAGTCATGGTTATATGCTATGGGCCAGGTGTTCAACATTTCGGTGGTGAAAAATTCAAGCGAATTCAAGACTAGGTGGCTGCTGGCCAGCGCACATTCCTATCACTATCAGCATTGGATTGTAATATCACCCATACCTGACATCTCCACAGATTTCGCTTGGGTGGGCGAGAGAGTTGAGATAAGTACTTGCCAGGGGACACAAACACGTTGCCACAGTGGGGCTCGAACTCATGCTCTTATAGATACGAGTCTGCCCTTTTCCACTGGACCACACTCGCTCTCAATTAAACACTTTAAGAATCATTTCCTTTAAAGGATCATTAAATTGAATCTTTGTTTAACCTTCACCCCTTGTGTGTTGTCCAAAGTCGTGGGTTCGATTCCTCCTGTAGTCACAAAATTTAATTTGTTATGCTTATATTTTTAGAATGAGCTTTATAGTGACAATTGCACCAAAACAGTCGGCGATTGAAATAGAATTAATACTAAACTCAGAAATAACCCTTACAACGGAGTCGATTCGTCAGCTACAAAAGGTTTTTGGATCAGAAAATTATTGCCTCCATATTAATGTACCAAAAAAAAAAAAATCAGCATTATTCGTTAAGATTTCGCTTTTACGTGTTAACCAATAACGACGTCCAAAATTGGGATTTCTGCTGCCACTGCGCGTCTAATCGCCAGATAAGTAGAGAAGGAGGCCATCTTTAATCATCACAGTTATATGTCACCACTTTTGAGACAGCCCTTTATGAAAAAGTACCCAACCACCTATTAACTTCTACCCTGTAGTGCCATGAGTGCTAAGACTTGGATTATATAAGTCTTTTCACCAAGCAACCTGGATGGAAACAACACAATGGACTCATCTTAATGATAAAATGATTAGCATGGTCAAGACAAGTCACTGAATTGACCGCGCTATTGAGCAAGTTAACCCTATGTGTATGGCTATAGGAAGTTTGGTTTAGGTTCACGACCCCCCAAAAACACACATGCGAATTGAGGTCTCCCCCTCCAGAACTTCAATCCCACTCATTTTTGTTGCTAATTAATATAATGCACATCATTGAAAAGCGGCATTGTGGTTGTTGTCTAGCAGATTAATCGGTTCCATGCACCCCCTAGCACTATATTCTAACATGATTTTTAGAATGTCTACGAGATCTCTTTAAATTTTCATGTTACCATAATCACTGTTGTCCCAGGGTCCGTTTGACGCCCATCTTGGATCTAAGCAGAGCGTCATAATATTAGTTCGATTTGATTGAATGAAAGGATCTCACAGATTCTATCATTAAGGAATCAGAAAATGTATACTTTAGTATTATGGGTGATGTTCAGTTAGAGTAGGGGTCATTGGAAACTTTGATTGGTCATTGTGGGTGCAAACTTTTGAAATGCAGGGATCTGACAAAATGGTAAAAAAAAAAAATTTGGTATTAAGTTGAATGATAGTCTGTTGAATTGCGAATTTCTTAATGCGAATAAAAAAAATCGTCCCTTAGCCTGGGCGCCGTCATTAGACTTTATAGCTACAGCTAGCTACCAGACTATCCATACAAATGAATCTTTTAGAATATGAACGATGACTATTGACAAATTTATTTGCCACATGAGGATTTGAAACATGCTGTATGTAATGAGAAACATAATATAAAAAATTAACGACGAATAAAAATTCAATCGACGGAAAGTCCATGTGTGAATGTTTGTACTTAAAAGTAGGAGGTCTTTAGAGAGTAAAATGTGGTGAGTTGTTACTTCAAAATGAACGGATTTGAAGAATTATATTTAGCAAAACCTCGGATGTGGTGTGTAGTGAGTAGGAAAATGTTTGTACTTGAAGTGGAGGAGTCATTTCGGGGGGGGAGGTTAAAATATGGTGAGTGATAGCTTCAGAAGTATTAGAAGAGTTACGTTAGAGAAAGTGTGTGTGGGTGTCTGACTGGTGTTAATGTTTCATTTGAATTGAGGCAGGTTATTCCAAGAGTGTAAATATGGCGAGTTACACAGGTATCAGAACATTTTGCTTATTCCCAAACTTGACTTTTAATATATGAAATAGTATGTTAAATAATTTTTTTATGTACTGTGAAGTTGAGACAAACTCACCCTACCATTATTTAACCCTCTAAAACTACCCTACCTATACTTTGACAAGTAAAACCTCATATTCAATTCTTCGTACACACCAAAACGAATTACCAAACACAAAAACTCGTGCAATACTCTGAATTAACTCACCCATTTAAAACTCTACAAAAAGGCCCTCAATTTTGCAGGGTTTTCAAACCATCCGCAATAAATCAACATAATACGGCACCATCCCAAACTTTGCCGTATCTACCTCTGGCAAGAATGAGCAACTCGCCATATTTGTCCCGCGAATTGACATCACTTTAAAGTACACATTCTTTTCCAACTCGCAATATAATATACAACCGATAAACTTTGCCAAAACATTACTCTTCCACCTCTTGGAAGTGATATCTCACCATATTTTAACGGTCCCCCCCAAATATCACTCCCTTGTCTCATTAATGATGGCAGCCACAGCCACCAGTGCTTGAAAATGACGAATTTATTCGTATTTTGCAGAAGTATAGTTGTTTGCAAGATATAGGATGTTGAGTTAGGTGGTAAAATTCGGTTGTAAAGTTACCCGCTGTCAAATTGCATTGTGTTGGCATGGGAATTAGGATACATCATTCTTTCAAAAAAAGAAAAGAGAAAAATGAAGATCCTAAATCGTGGAAAATGTACAAAGGAACCTCGCCGGATAAGGAGAGAAGGAGGCCCTCTATAATCATCATAGTAATATTTCACCATCAATTTTGGTTGGTGTTTTACAACTACTTTAACGTGTACGCATGTGTTTTTTATCCCCAAAAGACACCTTGTATCAAGAAAAAAAAATGAGAACAGTCTGAGAAACTTCCGGGGCATTGATCTTGCAGAAAAAGCAAAGCTAGAGTATTCCTCAAGTCCAAGACATTTATTTAATAAATGAAGAAACAGAAGAAACAGGAAGATGTTGCATAGCTGCCCTTGTTATGGAGCTTGTAAGTGACGTCTCGACATGCTTTTGTCCTTCATAAGCTACAAAGAGCTACACGGGGCAGCCCTTAATAACAATACCAATTACCATTAGCTTATGCTAACTGAGATTTGGATTATGATAACGTTTCACACAAAAAGCAGACTCTGGAAACAACACAATAGCTCACAATGGCCCTCATAAGGCATGGCCCTGACCCGCGCTATTGATATCATGAGCAAGCCCGCTAAACACTATGAGCTAATGAAATCACAATTCATGGCACAGTTCAATAGCTTGAATTCACCATGATTGAGCAAAATACCACCTTGTATTTTAGGATGATTTATGATAACCAGGACATGCATGGTCACTATTGTTAACATGTGCCCATCCATGCTATTGAATGCGCCCTTGATAGGATTCGCAGGCCTACACGTAGTGAGTTTGGTATGGTAGGTATGTAATAGGTTGTTGTTTGTTATGCAATTCCATTTAGGTTCAGGCACAGAAAAGCAAACATGCAAAAATGAGGTCTTCCCCCCCAAGAACCAGAATGCCACTCATATATATGTTGCAAATAATATAACGCACATCCTTGCAAAGCGGCATGGTGGTTCTTGGGGGGGAAAGGGTCATATTTGAAATTTCAATGACCCATTGAAGCATTATATATTTACAGAAAACGACTTTTAAGGCATTTATTGTAAAGTGGATTTTTTGAAAACCGGCACAAAAGTTAAACTTTGAACATGTTCCCCTTAAAATGAGGATGTTTCAAGTTCATCAGCTCTCTTGAAAACTATAGAGGGCGTCCTCCATTCCATATCCGGCGATGTATTTAGTGATTGCTCGTGATCATCCAACATTTCGAGACCACTTTTGTCAGGATTAAATGTGGAAACTACTTTGAGGATAAGTTAAGGAGAATGAACGAGAAGTGTTGATTCGTTGCTGTGCCGAATCCCCGAGCGTAGGCGAGGGGATAGGATAGCACGACTTAATAACTTTGAATTGCTTTCTCCGACTTAAAACCATGGCATATTTATTTAATAACATTGTATACAGCAATCAAATTCGCGCATATGATTTGTATACATATGGATTGGTCTGTTGCATGTTTTTATATGTGCTATACGCCAATTGAATTGTCAAAAACACCTGCATTTGTTATATCACAAATTCTTACACACTTCTTATTTCTATACCTGTTTAGATCTACATATATTGATCGAGTAGGTCAATACTGTAAAACTCAAGCAAGTATTAAACTGAGTTGCTTAAACACACACTGTTATTGTGTAAACTGTTGATTCGTATGCGACTTTTAAATTACGAAATTCTGAAACACCTGTTATTGTTACCGGTAGATCGCGTACATAATACATATGCTTCAGTTAGGTATTGGTACAGTGAAATCAAGCACAAGCGTTGAAAGCGTTTCATTGCTTTTTGGATTACGTTCCAGTTTTGCAGCTGGATTAAAATCGTGTTGTGATTCCTCCAACCATAAGTGGGATTCCGATAAAGAATTATTTATCACTCAAAGTCAATTATTTTGAGACTGCACAAGTACATCCAGATGCCTTGCCTAAACGAGAAAGCCGATTGAACTGACGTAGACCATGCTCAAAATGTAGAAATCACTATCCGCATTAAAGCGGAACTGGCACCTTTTCACAAAATATGAATTTTTCAATTTGCTCTCAAATGATAGTCTGGGCCATTAGAAGAACAGAGGAAGATTTTACACATATAAAAAACATACCCCAAACAGATAGGGACCTTGATATGACGATAAAGACATCCAGGTAGGTAATTTGTAGGCCAACTTTTAAGGTTTCCATAACCTTTAATCAACAAATGTGTATATTACATGGATATTTTTGGACTCGTACTCACTGATATGAAAACCACAAAGGTGATTAGACCGGTCATCAACAGTGTTCATAGCGTGGGAAACATGCATACGGCGTGGTGGGGGGGTTTTCTTTTGGTTGGGGGTAAAAACCCCCCCGGCAATTTCGTCGTATGCTGAATTTCGCGTCGCCTGGCGAACGTTAAAATTAACAAAATCGTTCCGTTTACCCATAAGGAAGACTGATTTGCGTCTTAATCATTTCGGTGTCTGAGGGCTTTTGTATATAAAAAAGCTTAGAACATTCAAAAATAAATTTCGATTTGAAAAATCTGAGGGCGCACTATTTTTCAAATTGCCCAGGTCTCTTTAAACCTTTGAGTACTGTAGAGATTCGTAACTTACCCATCAATTGGTCTAGTTCACGCATCAGTGCATGGAGGAATGCAGCATTTAGATATAACCTGGATTGGAGCTAGCACACATTGTAAACACATCTCAAGTACAAAGTTTGAGTGATTAAATATGTTGACAGACTGACCGGAACCCATGAAAGGTGATTCTTAAGTGTCGCAAGTGGTGCCTTTAAGGAGGGGGGGGCAAAACAAAGTTGGTACAGGGGGCAAATTGTAAATTGAACCACTCATGTTGAAAAGCACACAATGTTATGTGTCTAACCATAGGATTCATGAAAAGGTTATAGTTTGTAATTAGTCAGCCTAAAGTTACAGAGTTATAGCTTAAAAAACAGCAAAAAATCAATAAAACGTCAAGTTAGTGGTGACAGGGGTCAAATTTAACAATTGCTCCGATTTGGCGGAAAAAATGGGCAATATGGGGAGATCATAGGCTAAAATTAAGGATAGTTTTGTGAGGGTCTCAAATGTTGCTTAAGAAAAAAGTAGGGGGTAACCAAGAATCAAGCCCCATTTCAGATTGCAATGGACGTTGAACTACTGTGCCCCCTACATCGGAAACTAAGCATTTAAGATAGTCAAAACTATCCTTTATTTCATCCTAGAAATGTGTGCTAGCTCCAAGGGCGACTACAGTGGCCATTTGTATATGCACGGCATTTTGCATTTGCGTTGGTCTTTAGTAGAAGACCAAGCCTGTAGTGTAGATCCCGTGACCCAACTCTTGAGACAAAGATTTGAAGGCGGCTTGGGGGTCCCTGATCGACGTTGAAAGTTTTTGACTTGGATGCGCTTTTAATGTTCCGGATTTTGGGGAAGGGGAAAACAAAGTTAACACGGGGGTAAAAATTAGAAACTGTCCAATGGAATTAATATCAGGTCAAATACTCGCCTTTATCATACTGAATCTAAAAATGTTAGTTTGTTATCGTCCGACTTCAAATTAGGACGCTATGGCCAAAACTGTCCAAAGTCCAATGCACTTTCAGTCAAGGTCAAATTGTTATATAAACGATTTGATAGATGGGTTCTAATTATGTTGTGGTGCATGACAAATTCAATTTGAACTTTTAAAGTACAAATGTTAGTCTGACCTTGAAACCTGAAATAGTCGCCATTTGCATTAAATAGTGTCTTTATTACATTGACGGAGTGTTTGGGTGGCAATATCAGTTGGAAGAATTTAAATGTGCAAAAACCTCGTTTTTATAAAAAAAAAACGGGGCGCACTTTTCTAGAAATGGTCCTTGTGTCCCTTAATACATATAAGATGAAAAGCCGATATAAGGATAATGACCCGACGAGCCCAAGTGCCATTGTCAGGAGATTCGCACGCGACCATATGGGTCCCACCATCCGGTCAAGTGCGATTATCCTGACGAATTCATTGCGGACGATGGTTCTTATTCCGTCATACACTTTAAGAAAACAATAGCATTAATAATTAACGTAATTTTTAATTTTTCTTTTTTTATAATTTAATTAAAAAACACTATACACTTTCAATCATGCTCTATCGAAAACTTTGAAAGGTACCGTGCAGTTAGTAATGCATGTGATGACTATCGTTTGTCTACGGTAGATCAATTAGGGCACATTGACGATGTATACAATGTAAAAGAAATATAAACTTACAAAAAACGTCGTAATTTGCATTACTTTAATTTGAACGTGAAATAGACCATCGTTACAGAAATCGTCCAGGACAAGGGCACAGTTTATACTTGGTATTAACTCGAATTATTAAAGGTGCTTTTACGATTTTTGTCTATCGTGTTCTCTACTTGGTATGAGAGCCGGGACACTTGTACACACTGACTATTAAGTACCGTGGAAACAGGAACTTCGGTTTTGATGCTAGACGCGTAATGCATAGTGCAAGGCCCTATTCATAATGTGCTAATATTGGTTGTTAACCCATGGATGAAACGTAGTTGTTCACTATTTCTTGAGCAAGAAATGGATTTGAAAGCTGACATTCAGGACCACAATGAGAAAAAATACGGCCTTTCAAAATGTAAAATTTATTATCCTTCCGAGGATCCCAAAGACGATCGGGAAAACACGAACCTTTAAGTTAAAAATTTTAATTTTTTAGTTTTTTGATTTTTTTAACCTTTTGAACTGAAGGGTTGTATTTGTACATGGGTCCAGTGTACTTAGTTTTAAAAATCACAGCATGTCCATTTGAAAGCAAAGAAATGTAACAAATCTGCAAAATCGAATGGTACTTTTGACGCGTTGTAAGTGGCATGGAGGACCTCTGCTGATGGTTGAGAAACAGAGAAACGACCTCATTTTTGTCATGTTATAGTTGTTGTAAGAAAGTCTATTAATGTCGGGTAATGTGTAATCAAGGTGCACATAACAAGGCAAGTAGAGTGCAGTACTCATACACTAAAGTTCAAGACATTTTTTCCTGAACATCTTATGCGCTTCGCACGCGCAATCAATTAACATTTTTACAAATCCACAAACCGTTTTGTAAAGAATTAAGCGGAAGTCATATGATGGTGGATCAGGAGTCGCACTCCTGAGTGACATCGAGATCTAAGTCAGGCAAAGATTGAGAAACAGGTTGTTCATTTCCACCAGTGGCGCTCTCTGAATCGTTAATGTTAACAGGGGTTTATACTCAAGGTATAGGCAGGAGGTGGAGAAAGAGGGCGCGGTTGGTCTGTTATGGAGCTTTTTGTGGTAGGGCTTCTGCTGGATGAGATGATGTTCCCACTCGCCTGTACTCACTTTCGCCGTCGGCTTGTCTCAACACTTTCATTACCTTTTTGAAGTTTCGTTAGACAAAAGCAAGAGTCCCACCACTAAAGAAATGCCGACAGGAATGGCGAGAAAGAACGCTTGTACTACTCGAAGTGGAACACGTCTGTCACCACTTGACTGGGATTACAGTAGAATTTTGTGGTTAATTTCAAAATGATGTCATGTATGTCAGTGGTTTTTAATGGAAGTTCCAGCGAACTGTCGATTCTCAATGCAACTGAGGGTTGCTGTGATAAGTCGTACCGGCTTCTTCGAAAAAATGAAGGCAAGATATACATTCTACGTAGCTTAGAACCTACCAGAGATCTGTAATAGGTCTTTGTGTGAGAAAGCTGAAAAAGTGACACGAAAGTCTTTGGGTGCCGCACGGGTAAATAAGCATTCATGACAAATGCATTCGGTTTGCAATATCCCCCAGGGACGAAAACAAAATCTTGAGTCTGACTTTGCAGAAGAAATTGAATTTAAGAGCTTGATTTGGTGAAATGATTAAACCAGTACTTGTCAGGATTTGGGCCGTTCGAATATTTCAAAGTGGGTAAGCCCAATTTGGATATAATTCTGAACAACAGTGATTTCTCCAATGATGTCAAATGTTTGGGTGCGATCAGCAATCGAGCTTTGCTGGTGAAAACATATTCGCTGATTAGATGTCCAGCTCTGATGGATGTGTTTTAAAAGTTAGAGCTTTGCGAAGCGCCTTTGAAAAATCTGGTTCATTATTATAGTGTTCAAGGAACAACTCATCTCCGGCGCCAATGGTGTGCGTTTGAAACTATAAGCCCCAAATCGGACAATCATGCACACCATAGTTATTTATAACAGCAAACAAGATGAAACGTAGACTCGCTTTAAAATAATGTGGAGATGCTTGCCTTTGTAGTAGCCACATTTGACAACCTAAGGGATTTTGTTACAGTCAATAATTCATATAATGGTACGTTCCATCGGACCTTCCCAGTTATCTGTGATGAATGGGGATTGTGATGTTGTTGTGAATGTGCAGCCATGGATTGATACATAATTGGTCAATTTGGTTATGACGAGTATAAGCCCCTCTCATGAGCACAATGCAAAGATTCTCCAATAATTCAATGTACTTTGATGCCTGTCCAAAAAATGCTGAAGTTTAGTTGTCAGCATTGTGGGATTCCGCCAGCTGAACGTTAGGATGAAAAAGGCTGTACAATGTAACCACAATATGTGAATCCACGGATAATATGTGCTGCATCGATTCAATCCGTAGTTGCGATCTGGAAACCCGAAGTGAAGTGAACAGAAATGAATTACTCTTAAGGCTTTAAATATATATCTTGGTGCGTGTCTCAACCATTGTGTAGGCGTGTTTGTTAATGTTCAACTTTACTGGCACACTCGCTCAACGGAAAATCATGGTCCGCGTGTGGTATAGTCGCACAGATTTGATATGTGTTGGGTCCCGACGGTGAAATATGAATGTAAGTCTGAAATGATACTAATTTAAGGTAGAACCAGAATACCTATACAAATAACGTTATGTATTTGAGCCGTGACGTTTGTTTATGATCTAGACCCTGAACTTTGGCCTTTATGCTTGAATGCCTGCTTTGACATATCGCGATATGAAAGACCTGGCAATGGACAGAAAAAAGGAGAGCTCCGTAGTATGAAGAACGGACATACAAATACATAAATCCAAATGGTGTATAATTTACATTCTTCCAATACTCAGGAAAATAATTTGCATATTGCTTAATTTGATTGGCCTCTCCTATGACGAGACGCCAAATTATGGCACTGAATTGAATAGCAGGCCTATTTCATAATATCAATGTGATTCTATAAAAGAAATAAAAAGTAAGATAAAGAATTAAGCAAATTAGCGCTGCATTGTGTGGGAGATTTTTAGCAATAGTAACAAACGGAACGGTGGGTATGAAACAACAATGCCGAGTAGTTAGTGGTGGAAGTAAAATCGTTGTCCCGTGACAATTGTTTCTTTTGGCGCGTGATTAAAGTGCATTTACTGTTATAGCAAAAAAAGTTAGGGAATAGGTCCGTGCTAAAGCGTACCCTTGTACTACCAATTTGCGCTATTGAAATTGGCATATATATCAAGTGCACACACTAAAAGATCTAGTCTAGCACCCCTGGCCGAACGAAAAGTGTTTGAAAAAGTATAAAGTGATAGGTCTAAGTTAAAATTATAGTAAAAATTGGGAAATTCGTGAGGCATATTACATGTATGTTAGAAATTTATTGTGTCGCTTGCAAGAACTGCAGGAGGCGACACCTACCAGTCCTTATTCTGTATGTCCCGTGTTGCCCTGTTTTCAAAGGTTAATGTTTCAAAATTCTCACGAGAATAGAAGTCAAATTGCTATAGAACTTGGTCATAGATGCCCCTTGGGAACCTATATGAAATGTGGTCAAGTGTCACCTACAAAGTTCAAAGGTCATACTGAGACCAAGTATTAAATGGGATGAAAACATCAAATGCATAATTTGAAAAGGTTGAAGTCCCATATGAAACCGAACTTGGGCCTAAAATGCAACAGGGAACATTCCATATGATAAGGTCAAGGGTCACTTGCAAAGGTCATCTGAGGCCAAATTAATTGGAGGAAAGGAAAGGGTGGACCGCGAAGCAGAGGTGACACATGGGGTTGAAAAAAACCGTGTGTTTTAAAGATACAAATCGCACGATATCAAGATAAAAGTATGAGTCTTTCTATTGAGTAACTACAGTAATTAGTCGTATCGTCTTTACTAAGTAGTATATTTTACACACCCTAGAGGATAGGATATTTCGACAGTTTCAGAGGGGATCAAAAACTCACCGTTATCTTACGCTTCAGTACCTCGCAAAATCCGTGGTCAACTTTTGGATTCTCGTGCTGAAGGATGCAGAGGTTCTAGCGTCAAAGGTAGGTAATCCACAAGTTAAGTGGCTGAGTCGCTTCGGTAATGACAAAGTTAGCTTAATAAGGACAATTTGTAACATAAAACAATGACAATTTATTTGGTGGCGTGCACCCTAACGATCTCTTGTCGGGTTCCACTTACACCATATTAACCAACTGTTACCCGAGTGCACGTTGACATCGAAATATTATAGATTAAATCTTAAGTTCGATGGGGTTGTCGCTTTTTAGCAGAGAAGATCAAAAACGGTGATTTCTAATACAGGCTATTACTGTGTTACGCACCGTATGTGAGAACTAGGTCTAAGGGAGTGCATCAACCCATAGAAATTGTATTAAAATATTTACATAGTTGTTTAATCCAATGTCACTGTGGAAAGCGAGTCCAGGTTAGTGCGTCTCAAAGTTCACCGAGAGATTTTTAGGTATTAGGTGACCAATATATGCGGGCTTTGTGTTGGCCCCGCTATAAAATGCTTGGTTGTTGTTGTCGTGGTGGCAAAGGCGTCCCGTACGTCCGTACGCCTAGTTACAACAGACGTAGATATTCGTATTTTTTAAGAAAATCTTAAAGGGGGATGGCACGAATTAAGGATATGAAGTTTTCATCTTGGAAGATTGGCCTTCACTCCACAAACCCCATCTGTAAAGTTTCGCGCAGATATTTCAATCCGTTTGTGATGTTAGAGCTAAAAACGTGATTTTTGTTAGCCCATAGAGTACGTGTAAAATTAATATTGGTCGACCAAAATGGGGCACATTTTCCCTATAACTTCAAAACCAAACATCTTTTGGCGCGTAGATTCACAGGGTGGTAAATGGAAAAAATAGTAGCTTTGTTCAAATACCAAAATGTTTGCCCAACTTCCTGGGAAAATCTGGGGCTCTGGGACGAGGCTATACGCGATCGTGGCATGGACTTTAGAGTGTATACTAAGTTCGGGACATGCAATAATGTGAATAAAGTGGAACGTTAGCCAAAAGTTACGCTCGATTAGAGGTACGACTGTCTTACGACACTTTAGTGATGGGACTCCCGGGGTTCGTTAGCGAAAGCAGTCGTAAGACTACGTAGCCCTAGTTGCAACGTAAGTTATACTAAGATTTTTTACGCGTTCGTGAAAAACTTGGACGTAGGGTACGTGTGTCCTACGAGTCAGACAGAATTACGATCAAACTACTGTGGTCATGGAGCACGTAGCACACTCGTGAGCGTGTGGGAAGGGAACAAATCGGTTCCGCTGTTCACATTCCATCCATTTGTTAGAATATATCATGGTTTAAACAGCATTGTGTCCGAAAATGAAGGGAGAAGAGGCCCCAGTCCTGAACGCCATAATAAGAATATATATAATAGCAACTCGACAGAACTATTCTTTCAATGATTAGTAATTATTCATTACTCGATTGGCTGAATAATCAATTAATTGCGCAATTGAAGCGAAGTCGGTGCTGTATACATTAAGTTAAACAAAAAAACAGATTAAAAATTGTTAAAGTTAATAATACAAAAAATAGTTGTTTTCCTGTAAAATGTCATTACTATTAAACACAAATTGGCCCATCTATCCATGTAACGCACAAGAAAAAGGACAAGCTAGAAGTATCAAAGAGGGAAAGAAAGTACTTAAGAACAGAGATTAAAAGAGAATAAAAAAGAAAAAAGAAGAAAGATAAGAAAACAAGAAAGACAAGAAAGATCCAAGACCCGAAGAAAAGAAAGAAAGAAGGAAGAAGAACGAAAGAAAAGAAAAAGAAAGAAAAGAAGGAAAGAAAGAAACGGTAAAAGAAATAAAGAAAGGTATACATTATTTTTTATAGTTTGAATCACCTTCAATCTAGTTCACTTAAAAGGATGAACTCAGAGATTCCCGCAAATGGAGTCCTAAATTTTCTAACAAATCGTAATTTGTTCCATGTACAAAATGCTGTACATGCATACTAATCACTGTGTGAAATTTGCTAAGCTCAATCGATTGCCATTATAGAAAAATCTCAATTATGTAATAAAATTCCATATCCGGATTTTTTTAACAGTAGGCCTCTCCATGGTACTGTTATACTACACGTTAAAAAAAACCACGTTTCATCTCAAGCTTTGTGGTGGAATGAGTATTTTAGATGATAATTAATACAACACAAAAAAAACATTTCAAAATATTGAGTCAACTTAAAAGTGCACCCAATTTATTCGTCATTATTGAATCGTTCGAGTTTCGAATTCTTACAAATCAGTGCAAGTCTCCTAGTAAGTTAATTGTATGTCTTCTTCACTTGCTTACCAGACCGTTTCCTGCTGGCTGCAGGCATTTACCTTGCCGGTAATATTCATTTATGTCCTTTTGTTTTGTTGTTTGGGTATAGGCCCATATTAAGTTTCAATTTTTAAATAAAATAGTTGTTTGTCTTTCCAACAATGTATAAGACTCCTAGTGAGAAAAAATAGCCGCCTCTTTGGTTTTGAGCCATTTCTTGTGCTGTTGTAGGCATCTATCTAATACCTATCGGAAGTAGACAGCTAATAATAACAAGCCAATTTAACGCGGTTTCACAACCAGGAGGAATTACTCTAATATGCGAGGGGTATAGCCGAGTACTGAAACCCGTTCTATAAGTCTGCACTAAACCCCAAACCACACGTATGCTTCTAAAATCCATTAATCGATATTCCTAGAACTGCAGTCAACACCGACTCGTACCTAATTGCACCCACGATGCACCCAAATAAAAGACACGTAATAATGATCCTACGTTATGCGAAAAGTTATTCCTACGACTGTCTAACGTCATTTGTCGCGAACGACACGTACGTAAGTCACAACTTGTAGAAATCGTAACAAGCGCTTAGCAAAAGTTACGTATACTTACGATTCAAGTGTCGCGCGGACGAACCCCCGGTTTGTAAGACTGATTAGCTTTGATTTCTACTCATCACTCTCTGACCCAAAGCCTGCTCGATTAGAAAACATAATTAACATGTCCATTTAAAGGCTCATAAGCAATTATTTACTACAAAATATAAGCGGGGGCATGAGACCCAACATTTTGTTGTTTCATACGTCCATTTTTAACGATTATAAATGACTTTTGCCAAGAAAGTTATGTAATGCCTAAATAGAGTTGAGCATGTTTGGTGGAAAAAAAAATAAAATCGGCATGGACGTTTTTTGGTGGTGGTGCTATTCGAAATTTGTTTTGCCCCTTAAAATCGTACTGGAGTAAATTTTTTTTTTAATTGTTTATTTCAGCAACCAGGGCAGTGTGCTTGGCCCCCACTCCTCTTCTTGATCTTACATAAAATGATCTACCTGACAGTGTCTCTAGGTATACTCCACGTTCTTCGCAGATGACGGCGCCTTATCGGCAAATTAGCATAAGACCCAGGATTGTGACAGCCTACAGCAGAAGGACCTTGATTCACTTCAGGAATGGGGAGAAATTGTTGTTAATGGATTCCAATCCTCCAAATTGCCAAGTCTTCACGATTACCAATAAGCGCAAACCATGTTCGTGTACCCTACAACACCATGGTAACACCTTAGACGAGGTGTGGGTAAACTCAGCCAAGTATCGGGAGTGCACATGACTTGCAAGTTATCCTTTTCAGAAAACACCCACGTGGATGCGACAGTGAAGAAAGCCAATTCTACCAATGCCTTTCTAAGCCGCAACTTCAGTCGTTGCAACCGTAACATCAAAAAGTCCACTTTCACCACCATGTGAGGACAATTGTTGAAATGCTCATCCTCATGGTAGGATTCCTCATACCAAGCGTAACATCGACACGCTTGAGATGGTCCAGAGAAGAGGAGCCCGTTATGTTACTGCAATTTGACCGTACAACAGTGTCACCTCCATGTACATGACCTGAAACTGGCCCACTTTAGAAAAGTAGAAGCTAAAACAATCGGGCTATCAACATGATGTCCCGTATCCGCGTCAACTGTTGACATCGATTGGCGTGAGCACCTCACAGAATCTACGTCAACTACGAGAGGCCATGGATACGGGTTTCTTTATCCATACTGCAGGCACTGGTTTATGCTTCATCCTTCTTTCCCAGGACATCTAGGGAGTGGAATAGTCTTAAATTTGACCCCCTTACCAGCCATCTCTGGACGCCTTCAGGTCTGCGTTGAGGGAGTCCACGACGTTAGTCTGCTTACATGGGAACCTTGTTTTTACTTGCACCTGTATATATCGCACTCATGTTATACATTAAATTGGTTTGGGCTGCTGGTCCACACCTGTGCGCATCCGCAGTGCGTTTATCTTCTGAAACAAGAAGCTGCACTGTACTGGAGGAAGGAAGGAAAATGTATTTATGTTCTCCATTATGAGCCAACATTGTATGGAAGTCGTTCTTAGGGGAAAGTGGGTTTTCGTTTTTTGGCGGGGGATTGGGTGCACATGACAAAAAAATCGGTTTTGGGACCCGCCATTTTGAATCGTACACCAATTTCACTTTTGTTCTTTTGTTATGTGGTCGTGTTGATGTACCCTATCAATGACCAGAGTTTTGGTTTAAAAAATTCCACCGGCAAAGTGTTTTTCACAATTTTCACAAATTTTACACAAATGAAAAAACTAGGCATAACCTGAGCAGAAGTCTATAGACTTGCATTAATGTTTTAAAATGGCCCATTATCCCATGAAGATAAGTCTTGATTTTTCTTTCGTGTCCGGTGGAGTCACCAAACAGATCCTTGTTAAATTATTGCACTGACAATGAACTCGTTGAGTTCATAACCATATCGTCGAGCTTTATGACGCAATTCATCACACGCCACTTGCATCTCGTAAAACACCCTGCATTACAAATTACAAGAAACAAAATAGTATTAGACCTAGAAAGAACATGAGGCACAGAAAGCAGTTTCAAGGGAAGCCATGTGATCCTATTGTGTACAAGTAATGCAAAGGAAATTGGTCTTCACCGACAGGCAGACGTGCTAACGACGGATAGATACACGATAACCACGTGCACATTTAAGATATATGATTCAAAAGCTTTTTTGAATACGGACACGGGCCTGACGTTGACACTCAGTTTTAAATTTTAGAAAACCAGTTTTTGTAGGGTTTTTTTTACACCCTTATTAATGTCAATAATTGATTGCATTTTGAATGATACTTAACTTCATATATTTATTACACTGTACATCCACCTACAGTGGCGCATGATCACTCTACAGAGCGTGCCAAAAAAGGGCTACATCGGAAAAAATATTAAAAATATTTTTCGTTGTCCAATATCGCTAAAAATTTGCCACGTATGAAAGCCTAATTATTCCTCATCAATCTGTTTTCCAATCCCCTTTGGTATTCGAGATCCAGGACGATTACACTCAAACAAAAGGGTGTTAACACTAGATACCACTAACAGTGAAAGGGGTGTAATTTAGTTGGGCACTTTCACCTGGATCGTGGATATGTTTAATTTGGTAAAGGAGCGAAAATGTATTGAAAAATGCACTGGATTGTGACGATAACTATCAACGATTTTAACTATTAACCTATTAACATTTGAATGTTCTAATTCAGGGTAGTACTATTGATTGTAAAAAGCTGAATTTTATCTCTGAATAAAGTTAAATTGTTACACATTGAGCATTACTTCATAGCTGGTCCTCAGCCTATCCTGGTAACCACCAACTACCATAATTCACCACTGAAGAGCGTGTGATTAAGGTGACAACTTTCATTCAGACCAGAAAAAGGTTACTCCAACCATGATCATGGCCAGACACATTTGCCCTAAAACTAAATGTCATTTTATTCATGACAATAAATCAATCAATAAATCACGTTTTATGAATGCAAGAATTAGGATTTGTTTCTTCACAAGTGTGTGTAAAAAACCTGCAGAAAGCAATGAACAGAAGGGTCTTTAAAACAAGGAAACAAAACGTAGAAGTGATTGTGCTCTTGCAAAGAGGACGAGTAAGGTACGCGGTTTTTGTTTTACCCGAAAAGTGGGTCGTATGAAGAGGTCGCCATTGACATCTTTCATCGGGGTCTATACGATGCACTACTCAGATGTACAATTTGACCTTGTTTTATGTTTAACACACATTTAATGTTTTGACCCCAGGATGACCTTTGACACCAGAGTACACTCCATAGGCACAAGACAGCTCATGCCAGACACCAGATCATGAATATTGCATGCACTTTGTAGCACAAGGCTTTGAGAGTTTGGGCAATTTTTGAACTTCAGAATCCTTACGTGACCTTTGACCCCAAAGGGCACCTTATATAGCTGGTACCATAACCACCACTCTGTGCGAATTGGTCACCACAGATCAGAAAGAACAAACAGAAAGAAAACAGTGTAGTAAATTTGACAAAATGTCTAACTTAAGAATTTGGATTGGATCCACATTCCACCATCCAAGGTCATTCCTTAATAATTAAAATCTCAATCAGCGCCTGTTGCTACACCCAAACACTCATTGACCAAACACACGATGGGTACTGAGAGTTTTTCATGGTTCATTTGCCCATATCAATTGAACCATGAAGAGAGTGGCAATTGTGTGTTTAATTAACAGTTCCTACACAAATTAAATCCAGAATTGAGTAACTAGAATAAATCCAGCATATAGTTTCCACTGTGAGTTTAACCAGGGCCCCAAAAGCAAGCTCTAGATCTCTACCCATTAGACCACTCCTACATTCCTTCTCATGAAACCTAACATACCTTCAATATACGTGTGAGTATTGACTTCTGTTTCGATTCTCTTTTCCGAGAAGCCCGTCCAAAGACGGAATCTCTCCATCATAAAGTCCACTATTTCTAGTTCGTTATCCATCTGTTCTTGGTCCTCTAGAGCTTTAGCGAAACCATCACATATAATTGCAATGAACATGTTCACCAGGGTCCACATGACCAGTTGGACGTACAGAAAGAAAAACAACGGGCCGAGAATTCGGTCCGCTGCCACGAGATCATTAAAGTCGAATTTGCCTGAATATGGATATAACGAAGTACAATGTTACCTTTCACAATTATTTATGTTCTACAGCTTTCATCTAAAGCTTATACTGACGTTAGCATTAGTCTAGCAGATTATATGGGTTCTCATGCACCCACTTAAAAGTAAATCTCCATTGCCTCAAGGGGTCCGTTTGGCGGCCATCTTGGATTAACGGGGGATATATCATACAAAGCAGTTCAATTCAGTATCTCAAATGACTCGTCTCATCATAAGGATTCAGAAAACATAGTTTGGCATATCTGTGATGTTCAGTTACAGAGATATGGGTAAAGTATGATAAAGGTCATTGAACTTTTGATTGGTTATTGTGCAGGGGCCAAATTTTAAAAATACTTCAATCTTGACAAAATTGCTGTCAAATTGTTGGTATGAGCATGTGCAATTTGGATATGTACAGTTTCCACGATTTTTTAAGAAAAGGACGAGTAGTCCCTAATTCCATACAATGATGCAATTTTGACAGAGAGTAACTTAACACCCAAATTTACCTCCTAACTAAACATCCAAGATATTGCAAACTATACTTTTCTGGATTCCTCATGCTCATACCAACATTTCGACACAAATTTTATCATGATTGAAGTATTTGAAAATTTGGCTCTCCAATCAAAAGTTCAATGACATTTATCACATGACTGATCTTGTGTCTTTACATCCAAGATGGCCACCAAACGGTCCCCTTGGGACAATTTTGATTTTGGTAACATCAAAATTATTTAAGGAAATGTCGAAGAGATTTAAAAAAATATGTTAGAATTTATTTTTAAGGGGTGTATGAGAACCCATGCAATTTGCTACACTACATGGTTAGAGATACATTAAACAAGAGTACTTTTAAAAGTATTGGGGCACACAGGTAATTTTGGGGTCTTTTAGAACCATCGCCAAGTCAGTCGACTAGAAAAGGTATTTTCTCGTAGAGGTCTGTGCCACTTCATGCATTGTCAAGAACGAGTCGGCTTTAAGAACTACGGTATTAGTTTTGGAAGCCTTAATTTGAATGATATCTATTTCAAACTACATTGGGCAAGACACTGATTCAGGCTCTACCTTGGCATCAGTGTATTTTGTTGCGAGTCTTTGAGATGTAGGGAAATGTTTTTAAAATGTCTTGTCAGAGTAATACATATTTGTCAAGACATACTTACCGAGAAGGGTACCAAAGAGCGATTCTAATGATCTCAAGAAGGTGCTGTAATCTTTCATTTGGTAGAAAGCGAGGAAGCAGAAACTGCTAAAGGCCATGTACACCACTGTGAACATGATCATGAATAGACTTAACTCGTACGCAAAATTCTGTAGAAAAAATAATTTTGTTACAATATGTTAATCCAAAGTTAATCCACTCTAGAATCTACATGACAAAACAGAATATTTGAGTTTATAGAAAGGACAGACGCGATCCAGAGATCTGTCTTCGCTGGTTTACGTCGACGACATTACTCTTCTAGCATAGATCAGCAGATATGAATCCCTGTTACAGGGTAATAGAGCTTGATGATGATGGCTGCTTAAATTTATTGAGGTCAGAATTAAGTATCTTAAAAAGGAAATATGTCATTGTGTGGTACTCACGTGAAGTGTATGGGAGAGCAGCAACATCTTTTTATTGAAACGCAGTAGTTTGGTGAATTTCACGGTAGCAAAGAACATCAGCAAACCAACCATTGACATGTAAATCTGTCAAGATACAAAATAAAACAGTCAATATATAATTTTTGTGATTGTTACATCCTTAACTGATGTGGGGGCCTATCCAGTGTCGGGACGGTAACGTTGGGTCCACCGCAAGGCCAGCGTAATGCCTCGTTTAGGTTATATTATAAAAATGAGACACTAGAAAGGCATTGTGCTGTCTTTGAAACAAAATGTGATTAAAACGGGACATATGGGAATTGAATAAAAAGTAGAAGCTATTGTTAAGTAAGAGGATACAGTTGCCAGCTATCGCAATTGGTGTCACCAAGCCAATTATCCGATATCGGATGCTCCCTGGCCTTAAATTACAGGAAGTTAATTTCAGTTTGTATGGCGTGAAAGTAAATTTCGGACAAAGTATTTCTGGCTAACAGCGAAAAAAATTATATCTTGGGATAAAAATTTACGTAATTATTTTTACCACTCAACATGCTCAAACTAAACAACATTATGATGCTACCACATAGAAATCGTTTAACAAATATACATTATAAGCAAATGCTTCAAATTATTGAAACTTACTAACATCCGTAACAAATCAACAAAACTTTTTAAAGTTGTGGCGTTGCCTTGCAACAAAGCAAGTTAGCAAGCTGATTACTTACGTCATCCCAGTAGGCCAAGTGTTGAAAGCTGTGGTATTCCGTTGGTGTGGCGTTTATTTCCTCCATAAGTTGTATAGACATAAAAAGCTTGAAGAAATAGCCTACAATTCCTCCGATGGCCAGACCCAGAGTGACGATCTCGAACCAATTGGAGACGGACTTAAAATAATCTCTTTTCTCCCGTATTAGGGTTTTGGCTTCCTGTAGATCAGAAACAGAATTTGAGAGAATTTTCCATTGGAATCCCAAAAGTGTGTGTAGGCGTGTAAGTTGCAGGAGGTAAAATGTTGGGGTATCCTTACGTATGAAGCGATATGTATGAGTATGTTTGTATATTTGACGGGGGTTTTTTTGGTCATTGGGGTACCCTCAGATCGTTAGTTTTATCGACCGGAAAAAGCGCAATATTGTATTTTTACTTTATTCCGTAAAATTGTAGTATATTAAATATCTATGTAGTTTGGTAAATATTAATTATAGGCCTGCGGTGCAATCCTCTTAATTACCAAATGATTAGTCTTGAAGATAGTAACCGTATAGTCAAACTTTCAAAGCTAAGAAATGAGATTAACACCATGGTCATCTAGATCCGCTTCCTGGCTTGTGATGCTTCGACATCTTTATGTGATGTGCACAGATGAAAGGATGTTATTATTAAACACTTTGCCCCGGGGACCCTCCCTCTCCAGCTGCATAGCTGTTGGAACTTCTGGTCTTTCTACTATAACTCTCAAATTCCAAACAACCTGTTGCTTCTCGACAGTCAGATTGTAAACGTTGCTCTCAGGGCTGTTTTAGAGATTTCACCTACTGCTTTCTTGATTTCTTTGTTAGAAAGTATTTGAAACACAAATTATAAAAAAAACCCTAACGTTATAGGGCGATGCCCGCAGTGCAAGAATGAATGCTCTGTAAATATATAATTGCGTATCCCAGATAGACGGTGACAATAATTTTTCTAATTATAGGATATATGAAGGTGATTGCAGCATTCAATAGGTTTTAAAATTGTTCTTTGCCGAACAAGTAACTACTTGAATACCTCAATGGAAGAAAGACCCAATTCCATACTGTCTTACGGTGACAATAAGTACAGTACCGTTGTGTTGCTTACGGGAATACTTCTCTCTTCATCACTGAAGCAGTGTGGAGTTGGACCCTTATTTCACTCAGGTATTCAATATTAATGTTACCCGTCTAATGAACAATTGTTCATAATAATTGTTGTTTCTGTTGTAATAACATAAATGATAAGTCACAGACACTTTTTAACTTGAACCATTTTACCTTATACAGAAACCAAAGCAAGAAAAGGCAGAAAACAGCTTCAGCTACCATAACAAAGTACGCGAATACACCGTAGTAGTGGTCAAGCGTCATGCTTCTGAGATATACGAATGGCATTGCGGCTAAGAAAAAAAAGAACAGTATAAGATGATTACGGTATGTTATTTTGTTCTTGTTATTTTAATGCTATTGGGCTGTTCCGTAAACTGTTAAGTGTATTGGTGTTGTTATCATGATATACAAACGTTAAATATCGTCTGGACATCTGTACATTTTCATTGCCGTTTTGTATAAAGTCCATTTGATTTCTATTTCCAAAGCTAAGACCCTAATAACTTGTTTCAAGAAGAGATCACATAAATGATTGGCCCATTTGCACGGAGAGTAACAATTTTGCAAAATCTCACAAATGAAAGGTGGCAATTAATGCTTGTTTTGTTTGGATTTGATAGCATTTTGACATGTCCATTTAATAGGAAGAATTGACAGAAATTGGAAACTTGTGAAAGCGTTTCTAGATATGTTTTTATTCATAGTCCAGTCGCTTGAAAAAATGGACAACCCCTTCTATGAAAGCGGTCGCCTGAGATTGCAGACAATGAGGTTTTTTTATCTCGTTACCAGCTGTTACTTTCGTTCACAAAGTGAAAGAAACGAATTTGGTGGGGTGAAATCAGAAGATGAAAATAGGCACTTTTCGAACAGCCGAAAATCGTTAACTGATGTACATCTGGCGGTATCTGAACAAACGTACAACCATGCCAGTTAAATTCCGTTTCTATAACTTACCACCGGTTGGCGGGAATTCCACAAGGTTCATGACGAAAACATGTACATTGCTGGTTGGATTGTAGACGGCAAATTCAAAGAAGACCGCCCTCGTAGCTTGGTCAACCCATTTGGTTTCTTCCAAGTAAGCTATCATATCCAAATCGTCATCTAGGTTGTTGCCGAAGCTTACAGTGAAGCCACCTCCGTGATAAAGGTACTGGTTACCGTACTGCGGGTATGAATCCGTTTCATCCCAGTCACGATACTTCCATACTCCCAAATAAGGTGAAGTATCATGGTCAAGTCCAACTGTTATCAAGAGGAGGAAAAAACTCAAATTAGCCTAATTCGATTAAGTTTGATATTACAAAGGTTTTTTTTTATATCGGCGAAGAGTGCTCCGAAGAGCTTCAACGTGTACATATTTTTTCATATGACACCGACGATATAATAGATGGTACACACAATAACGACGATGAGATGATCTTACCCTCAAACTACAAGAGTGTGATCGGATCCATCCACGTCCCTTCATTTTAAAGTCTGTAAGGTTTGCCCGTCCCCGGTCAAAGTCATTCTCATACAGTGGGACTGTAGTTGTGCTGCGGAAAGTGTTCTTTGTTTCAAAGGAAATAATGTCCAAGATTTTTGTCAAGCTCAGTTTGACTTAAATTCTAAAATAAGTAATTCAAACACGATTCCCGAAAAAATAATACAATTTGAATTAAATTAACAAATAGATGCATTTTAATTTTTTGCTGTTTTGACATACGAGACAACAGGGCGGGATTTTTGCCACGGTTAATTGATCAAAAGCGCCCAACTCGTGACGGTCAAAGTGATGACCAAAACAATCGTGTGTTTGCTCGAATTGTTATTGCTGACAACCCTGTAATATTGATGGATTAAGGAAAGTAAGACTAGAAACACTTAGCAAAACAAATTACAGAAGGACATATTATGTGTCATTTCGTTGTGTTTAATTATTATTGAAGTGCCAACACACGCGATATGATGCACAACTACGTAAATTATGGATGGTCCTCACTTTGACGTCCCCAGTTGCCTGCGATGTGGATTTGTCGGATTCGTTTTCTAGTAAGCTATTGGGCGGGAAATTAAAAGGGCAAAATACTCAACATGTGGACAATTAACAACTTATTTTGATTTATATATGTAATCTATGTTACTTAGGCTTTCCATCCATACAAATTTTCCAAATTCATAATTCAATGACATATGTCCTTTAAGATTTTCTCTTGAAATTGAAGTTGGACGAAGATTAAAGTGCTCTCTCTCAAAAGATGAGTCACTATAGTCCACCCAGTCACAAACGGGCATTAATGGTCAGAATTTGCCAGCACAACTTACTGGTTCTGTTGTAATCTTCCCAGCGCTCGCCATAGCTTAGTTCTACATCGTCTATTGCTGAATAGGCATCTCGGCAATGTGAAATTGTTTCCACCATGACAGGTTCCAGCTTACAGGAGTCTGTAAAAATGAAGATTAAATTGTCACAATAACATAATCTTTTCGCAATCGACGAGAAGAGATCTTTCCCCGTATACCTAGATTTTGAAAAAAAGTTTTAATACTCTACAACTTATTCTTGTTTGAAGCCAATTACAATTATGCAATCTTTAAGAAATTAAGCTTAAGGTTACCAATTGCAAACTGTTTAAGTGTTGATATATATGCTATGGCATGCCTCTAATAGACGTGTCCTATTACGCTGTGTCTGTGTGGTCGCCTGAATGTCAGAACTCAAGAGTGACTGGAATTTACATCGGCATCGGTTTGAAATTGACCAGGGAAAATGATCAAAGACGTAATCTCACCTTCATGCACACGAACTTGCCGTAGTCTGGCGGTGCCTAGCAAAATGTGAGACCTATCAGCAATAAACTTCTGTTTGCTGTTCGTTAGGTCGGTCTCTCCGTTGTCCAGTGGAGGTGTATATAGCGAAGGCACGAACGTATCACGCACGTAATTCCAGAAAGTAACTCTAGACGAAATCTGAAATGGAGAAGTTTTTAACGCTAAATGTTTTTTTTTTTACGTTCGCTCTTGTATAGCTGCAAGGCGTTTCAACACGTTCACTGCTAAAGTTTTTTGGCATGCACACTGTTTAGTTAAACTTAAAATGTCACAGAATAACATACACTCGATTCATTGCAAAGCATTAAAGAAATATAAAAAGCGGAATCAGAAACGAATAATTATTGCTTCTATGACACTTTCAACGCGAGGAATATACCGGACTGCAAAGTTATGTGGTTTGAGCCTCGCCTAATCGATGTTTTTGTACGAAAGTTGACCAAGTGAAACTATAAGTAATCTTCAAACTGAAGGTACTTAAGGTTTAGACGTTTGTGCGTGTAGTAGAGTGACAGAGGGAACGTGGTCTATACTGCTCAGGTCAGCCTCCTTATCTCTTGGTGTTAATAGTCCCTGTTCAAGCTGTTCAGAGATCCGTATTTTTACAAAAAAGTCTGTATAAGACTGGTTCCATTTCTCCAAAAAGTGCTTCCGATAGCAAGACGAAGGCATTTTTGAGTAAAAGCAATTGAACCGTGGTTTTCTATCCGGAAATTTTATGCTGATTCCAAATCTTCCGGTCCCCAGGGCTAATATTTAGATAATGTGCCTAATTTTGCAATAATTCAAATGGCGCCATTTTAAAAAAACTTTTTGTTTGTACATAACTCAAGTTTAAGGTTTGAATGACTTCCATTCTTGTGTCTATACAAATTTTTCAGGGTTAATGAATCAATTAGGCTCATTAGTTATAGCTAGGGTCCACTTAACAGTTAGTTTGCATAAAAATTCAAAATGGGCTGCCATTTTGACATTTTTGTACATAACTCAAGATTTAAGGTTTGTAATGACTTCATTCTTGTGTCTGATACAAATGTTTCAGGGTTAAGGAATACAATTAGATCATTAGTTATAGCATTAGGTCAACTTAACAGTTAATTGCCATACAAAATTCAGAAATGGGCTGCCATTTGACTTTTTGTACATAAATCAAGATTTAAGGCTGTGACTTCTTCGTGTTGTCTATACATATGTTTCAGGGTCAAGGATTAAATTAGATCAGTAGTTAGGGTAAGGCGAAAGGCGTGGGGGGGAGAAAAAACAGAGGGTGGAGTTACAGTGTTTGAACAAATAGGCTGGAAAAATGTTTTTATTGATGATAATTATGAAAAAAGTTAAGGTATTAGAGGATGTTAGATTCATGTGATAGGGAATTTATAAGCTTTGATAGGGTAGAAAGATTCAATTGTGTGCTATTTTACCTTTTTGAGTTGTCGTAATTTGAGTCAATTGGGGTCAGAGAGGGTGGAGCCTACGGATGAGGTTGCCTACGAATGAGGCATGTGTAAAGTCAGGGATTTTTGATATTCGGGCCTTTGCTTTTTTTTGTTTTATATCTTTGGTATCCATGTCCATGTATTTAGATAAATAACATCTCATTTTGTTTGTTATTTATGTGGCATTCATTTTGACCTATACAACAGTTTAAGCTATAATGTTAATTGAGGTAAACAAATGAAGACTGCACAAAATTTTGTACTTTTTACATAAAAATTTCACGTTTCCACCTTATATGGGACAATTGTGGCACCCTGTATATGCACATACCTGTTGCATATTTTTTCTACATTTTAGCTTTACAACAATATAGTAGTTTTATAGCTATTCAAAAAAATGATGACTTACCTCATTTTAAGTGTGAAAACGTGTAATATTTGGTAGTTTCAAGAATGTAACACACTTTGCTCCCAACCTCATGGTGTGTATGTGTATGATCTTATAGAATTGGTCATGTGAAAGTTATTTGCATAAAAATTAAAATGGGCCGCGTTTTAAATTTTGCCAAATTAATTGTCAATACTATGGCATAAATACCTTAACTGATGTTCTAGTTGTGTTCTACTGAGCCTGAAAACATAATGTATAGACCATAAGAAATGAAGTCTTTACAAGCCTTAAATCTGAGTTATGTACAAAAAAATGTTAAAAAGGCGGCCCATTTTGAATTTATGCCAATTAGCCAACTTCCCCCTAAAAATTTTGCTTTGGGGACCGGAAGAGTTGGATACGCATCAAACTTTTCCGTATAGAAACCACTGTTTCATTGATCTTTAACTCAAAAAAGCCTTCGACTAGTTGCTTGTGAAAAATGAAACCAGTCTATAAATCACAATTCGTGGAATAACGTCCACACACTCGCCCAAACACCATCACGTACTTATTATACACACCCCTATTCACCTCTTCAGTCATCTCGCTCCAGCCTCCGGCGAAATACCCACGCCTCCCATTTATCGGACGTAACGTTACGGATCATCTGGCAACTTCTCACTTGCCGAAATTAAACCGGCGTTTTACTCATTTTGTTCCAGTGCGAAGTTGCCTAAGTGCAAATACTTAAACCTATGGACCTATGACAACACGTTACAGTGGTATTTATTTGTTCAATATTATATATTAATACCAACCGAGAGCGCGTCGCTACTTGTTACTCCCACTGTTCCGAACTCATGCAGGTGCTCAGGATATTTAAAATTGAGACGGGTACTTTTTGCGCGGTCAGTCGAGTGAGACATTTGAGATGACCCAAACTAGTTTCTGTTATGTTTGCACTCATGAATGGTCCACCTTAAACCTCAGCCTCTTTTTCACAAAAGCAGCACCCAATTACGCTACAACCATGAAGCAATCCTTTTTGGGAAAACTCACTAATGGTCAACTTTGTTATCTGTCCTTAAGTAAAACTAAAAATTAGTACCTATCAATAATCAAAACAAACAGATACCACCACTAACACGCACCTAATGCTTACTGATGTAAAAGGTGTATTTCCATTACTCAGCGTTGACGAACCTCCTTGTATGACTGCTGAATATAGAAACTGCCTAAGGATATTACCGTAAACCCTCTAAGGAAAACGATTAGTAAGAGGTTAGGTACAACCAAATCTCCTTCAGAACAGCGTTCATCTTAATTTCTTTTGAATCGGAACGGAACAACATTTAGGATCAGTGCAAACATTTGGCATTTGTTTTCATCAACGTGTTAATAATCGCATCATTTTGCAGTTATTTTGAATTGATTATAAATTTGTCGTGTGAATTCCCGGTGTCGATGTTTACTCGTTTGTAAATTGTCCTGATGCTGTCGCTGTAAATTAAATACGAATTACTTCCAAAAGGTTTCAGTTTTGTGACCATGATAGATCACTCTTTAGTAACTAAATGCACAGGAATTGTCAAATTTTTACCAGCACTTAGGCGCATGTAAACAAGCTGTCAAAAGTTAACGAAAATTTAGCTCTTTATGAATACAAAAAGCAGAAGAAGCTGAGCCAATTCTTATAGAGATCTCATTTCAATTTATTGCAGTTGAATGTGGAACTTGTAACACGTGCGAAAATGTCTGCTTTTCCTTTCACTTCTGTGATTCTTATTTCTCATATAACGAAAATATCTTTAAAAAAGGCTGCTTGGAGTATGTTTCAAAATGCCTATATTGAACGACCCACCCTATTTTCATCACGGGCTTCTGCAATAGTGTCCAAGTCGGGCGGTTTTACAGGACACTCATCTTTTGTCGCTCCAAGTCTTCCATCCTTCTCGGAATCCTTGAGTTCGTCCTCTGACAAGCGTTCATGTATGTAATCTTCGTCACCTTTAGAACGGGCGTGAATGTTCCTTCGTCTTCTTTGTCCTGGTTCTTAATAACCAAGGGCGTAGACATTAGCTATGCAAAGTACCTAGAGCAGTAATGCGGTTTTTATTTGGATGATTTTCTTCAATGGGGCAATTACGTATTATCATGGTTGTACAGATATTGCTTTATATTCTTTCTTTGATTTTAAAGATACTTATTTGGGATCTCTTGGTTAAAAATACTCAGAAGTGCGAGAAAAAGATTTAATAAGTACAAATTTGCGATTAACTATAAAATGTATTCCTTTCTTTATGGCTGTGAGAGAAATGTCATGGATAATGGAGAAGCACATGGTTTGTAGCCATTCGTTGCTTTTCTCTTTTCCGACGTTCCCGCCACTTCGATGGTCAAATAAAAGGAGTAAGCGATTGTTAGGAAAGCTTCGGCCCCCCATCCCACAAAACCACACCTGTCCAGGGTAACATAAACCTTTTCCTTTTTCTTATCGATTTTTTTAAAGTCCAGCAACAGTTTCCATGCATTGTCTTGCCTCTTCTTTCTTTTCATCCACAACGTTCATCTTCCTCGAAACCCTCCGTCTTGATTTGTCTCTGTTTCCAAACCGTCGTTCTTCGGCGAAATATAACTTCTTCGATATACTCGATTTTAACAAGCGCCTTTCCTCTTTGTCAGTATCCAAATGCTAACTGTTGCCGAAGTTCGTCTTCTGCTTCCTCGTCCATATCTTTCCTTTTCTCTTGTTCCATTTCTCTGCTTTTCTCTTTGGCCCCTTCCTGTTTTGACAGAAAGTAAGACTTCCAGTTGATTTTTTTCCATTTTTTTCCGGTTTGGTCTAGACAATCGAAACATCTGCACTACCCATCAATTGGCCGGAAAACCACAGCTGCTGATGACAACCAACAATAATTTGTCCAAAACAGTTATTGTTATAGGACCAAGACAACGCCCCGCCCTGCATTCCTGTAATTAAGGTCAACGCCATAAAAAGAAAATGTTGGCCATCATAGTTAGAGAACGAACAGAGACAGCACGTTGCACGCTGACCGCCGGGTGAATTTGCTTGCGGGCGGGTCGAGGCAATACAAGAAAACCAGAGGTGACCATCGCTGAGGTTTACGACGTGTTTGGCTGTAGAAGAGAACCCACAAGCTGGTCAGGTCACTCTTGCCGCCAGGAATGACTCTTTCGATCTATAAGTACACAAGCAATCATTAGCATATACTTTTGTGATTTTACTTTACTCGGAATACGCGACTTTGCAAAGACGGTGCATAAAGACGCGTATTCGAAACGTAGCGTAATGAATGCAGAGGCACTTTTAAGTAATACGGTAAATTTCTAACATGAGACCACTAAAAATTTCGTTATAAAATAATTTCAATCCCAATCTAAAAATGGTCAACAAAAATAAAAAAGTTTAATGTCACGAAATGTGAAAAAGAATTTTAGATGCAATTACAAGTAAAAACGAACCTAAAACCTACAATAACAAATGTCAAGCATTTTACATGCCGTACGCCGCAAATGTCTTCTTTGATAGATCGTCTGATTGGGAAGGTGAAAATACCTAGAATTTGGGGCTAAAATGATCTGGTGTTAATCACCAAATTATTTGCCCAAGATTGGTGTCTGATAGACAATTGTTCATTGAAGAGTTGACCGATGCATCAACGCGTATCCTTCATTATTATGCATTGAAACCACAACACCATCCACCTTGGACCACACGCAAATATTGGGCATCGGTCATGCAACTTCATCGTCAAGTACTGTCATTTTTTATTAGTTTTTGAAAGCCATTAAAAAACTTTTTTTCGGTTGATAGCTTTTCAGAATATATTGCCCTGGCAAAGAAAATATCAGGCTCGTCTGTCAACTCGCCTGATGTTTGAATCTAGGCTCGGGTGATATTTAATAATATTGAATGGCTTTGAATATGATACAAAAATACCATTTCCATATCTAGAAAATATTGTACGAGTCGAAGACGAGTACAATATTTTCTATCGAGTGCAATATATTCTTGTAATCATACGAAAAAACTGGCAGTACATCCCATGCAAGTCGCCAGTCTAAATCATACGGTGCGTCAATGTCGTTCCTCTAAAAATGTCCGATGTGGATACAATCTTAAAAAATATTCATTACATCCGGGAACTTGTACGGCATACAAAGATTTTCTTTCTCTGTAGCACTCGGAAGCAGAAATACATAATAATTTGTCATTAACCTCAAGTCATCCAATATTAGATCAATCTTGTCCGCAACAATGACATGTTATTTGCGTATTTGCTTGACCCCTTCCCCTCATCTTCCCTCGACTGTCACCACTTATCCAACATGATAGAAAAAACTGACGATTAGTCCTGCAAATATCTTATGGCCAATCGACTGAGAACCATTTGGGGTGTTTTGCCACGTTTATCATGCCACACGCGGATTGTTGAAGGTTGCCCAATGATCTTGGGCAAGAAAGAATAAACGTGTCCAACCTCCTCCGCGCTGGAAGATCTTTCGTTTGTCGTCTATCAAGAGTCGCGGTCTTGATGTCTTGCATCACCAGTCATGATGATGGTCACTTTGGCTGTTTGTGGCGGGAGGTTGAAATATTTTAAAGATTTTCATTTTTTTAATTTTTTTATTTTTTTTCCTTTCCCTTAAAAACAATGCCGAGGTCCTCTCCGTGATTTTTGAAAGTGAATAAAAATGCAGTTAGGGGACGTTAGGATATGTGAGTAACCCGATTATTTAACTTGGGGTCTTGCTACAGAACTGGAAGTTGCAAAACTCTTTCATCCTGATTTACGGTTACGCTGAAAGGAAATGAAGGGCCTTTGAAATTTCTTTTATTTAAAAATTTTGTATTAGGGGTGTAAATTATCCATATAGAGATATCTTGGCTAGAAAAAAAATCGCTGGATCCAAATGGTTTTTGTAAGATTTTAAAATTACTTATGCCCCAGGCTCTAGTGTGGGTGTATCTGCTTGGTGGGAGTGGGGGTTGGGGTGACAACAACGTTCCAAGAAATTGTCTCACGTTTTCTTTGGGAATTCGTATGACCTTTTGAAAACATCTCTTTAAAATGTTGGCAATGAAGTGAGAAAAAAACTGAAGAACAAAAGAAAGTTCACTTTAACATGCCTGTAACTTCGAACCTGTTTTTTACCGTGTTAACTTTAAAAAAACCATTACTTACAACAGACATTCGGACACCAAGTGAACACAGTGACTTCGTAGTTGAATGATCTCGGGATCGTTGTCATAAGTGGTGTTGCCCCGGTTTGCCCCGGCCTGGACAAAAATAAAAACATCACATGAGACGGGCTTTTGTGTGTCTCGCATATTACAAAGCCATCGATACAGGACAGTTTTTAAAAAGCCACAATAGTCCACTCATCTATGAAAAATACTAGGTACACCTGAACAAATTGCTACAGAAGGTTTTTTTGCTCTAACTAGTAGTATAAGCTCCCCAATAACATTCAAAAAGGTAGCACGAAAACGGGAAGCCTGGCAAGACATTCCTAATTTGCATTTATCTTACAGGGACGTATTTGCCATATTTCGACAAATGTGTGTAGATCATAAAGCTGTTTAGGGAAAATTTCAAATTTCTGTTTAATATTTTTAACATGTTTTCTATGCCTATGCCTGCAAACTGTGTAGCACTTGCAATGGATATAGTAAAAAGTGGAAAATGATGGTATTTTTCAAGATGGCGGCAGTTTTCCCGCCAATGAATTTTGTATTCTGAATGATTTTCAGACTGCAAACCCGATGGGAGAGATTTTTATTTTAGCAAATTATTATTAGATAGTATTAATTCAAACACATTGGGTTCAATTAGATAACAAAAATTGCTGGATGGCCTCCCCTTCCAAGTGATGGCTATATATATGTGCCTCAAGCCAGTGAACGTAGGGTCCATCCAGATAAAATGGTAACCAACGAGAGGAGATCATTCAATTACACAGCTCATTAAAATGGGGTCCATACAGTATGAAAACTTTTAAGGGGTGCCACATGAGGTAACAAATAGGAAATGCCTTTCTTACAGAGTTCAAATTGCCCTAAATTAGAAATTTGCTATCATGAAAATGCAAATTTGTGAAAAAGTGGATAGCAGGAAAGAGAAAAATGGGGTCTTGAGTAGCTGAAGATTTTAAAAAAGAGTTAATTGTGTAATAGCCCGGGTAATAATAGGACCATCAGCACAAAAGGGCCATTGGGTACAAGCCAGTTTAAAACGGGTCTAATCCGAGGCGCATTCTACTAACTGTAGTGAAGGACCCCCCCCCCATTGTCTCTCATTTTACCATGACCTATCCCCCGCCACCACAGTTCCAGGCCATAATCGTACATTCCTGGATTACAAAGCGAAGCAAATGGGCCTGAAGACACGCTGACCACTTGCAACCAACGATAACCAAACAAAATGGTAGTGTCCATGGAAGGACTTCATGGAACATTTTAACCTTATTGCCACTAAATCAAGATTCCAAAATCAATCAAGCAAGTAGACTGTGAATACACCGTCATCCAAATGGAGACTTGTCCAGCCGAACTACAGTCTGGTCAAATGAAGTGCTTAACAGAGCCTCAAAGCTTTTGAGTTTTAGTCTGAATCATATATTGTCTCTTTTTAGGGGCCAGGTAAGTATCATCCCAGAGATCCCTGAAAACTAATCGACTGTAGGAGATAGAGTGGGAAATACAAAGACTTGTGAGCATGTATACTTCACACTAACAAAGTTCAACACTCTGTGTTGACAAGCTTGAGAAGACAAAAAAAACACACGCCCCAGTACTAATTGATATCCCACAACAGTCAACAAAGAAACTGCACTGGAGATGCTAGCTAGGGAGAACTGCCCTTTGCCCTCAAAGACCAAAGTCAAGAAAGCTAGAAAAGAAACCAAAGAAACAATACAATCCATAGAATTCAGCACAAACGTGGTGCTGCTAGGTGCACTTGATGATGCTTACCCCATGGTGCTTGGGGACATGTTAAGAACAACTCGAAACCGCTTACACGCCCTACCTCTTGAAAACAAACATACTGCTGCATGGGAGGCCTTGAGGTGTGAATGACTGACAAGAAGGATCCAACCCCCCACTTGTAAAAATCAAGGTGAATGAGCTAGGAGGAGTGCTTAAACACAGGTTTCAAACACTTTAGCTCTCTACTTGCAAACCGATTCAGAATAACACCACCTTGATGACCTTTCTTCTTCAAGCACAGATAAAGACACACTTCCCATCCAGCCTGGACCTTTCACTATAGAGAGCTTTAAGAACTCTGCCTGAAGAAATTGACAACACAAAGACACCTGCTCCCATCATTCTATTTTGGCGGGATTTAACATTTTTGGCGTAAAACGGCAGCCATCTTGAAAAACTTAAATCAGCTCCCTTCCACTTTAATGTATCAATTAACAAACCATTTTTCTAGCATAGGAAGGGAGAGAAGAAGCCAGGAAGCGAATTGGAGCACAAGAAAAAGGAGGGGAGGGAACAGTGGAGAAGGGGCGGGGGACAGGTTGAGTGGGGAGTAGAAAGATCGAAATCGTCGGGAGTGGGACCCAAATAAGGTTAAGGGTGTAGATGGATAGGGGGGGGGTAAAAGAGGAATACGGTGGGACGAAAAGCCCCTTCCCTTCCACAGTTTTATGAACAAGAGTTAATATTTTGTAAAAAATTAAACGGTTCAATGAAACAAGAGTTAATATGTTATTAATAACCAAAATATAGGCAAAAGTGAATGGCATATAGGTTTTTATGCATTTAGATCAATTGTCTTGGCATGCTTTCTTTTCTTCTACCTTTTTGAATGTGTTTTGTAGGTTTGTACAACAAGTTACAGCAAGAAAACCTGCTGTAGCAATTATGTCTAGGTCATATTGCAGATTGAGTGGACTCACAGCAAACTGCATAGCACAAGTAATTTCCCACCATACTAATAAAAGTAATACATCAAAGATTTCCCTTCTTCTTATGTTTTTCCCCGGATATGCTCAAAGTAGACTGTGCTAAATGAGCAGTAACAGAACACTACAATTACAGAATACTCCTGGTCAAAGAGACATTGTGATAGTGACAAAGGGAAAGTGTGGTCTAGTGGTTCGGACATTGACTGGTGCATAGCGTTCTCAGTTCAATTTTTCGAGGGGCCACATTTTGGAAGTTTTTCAAGTACTCTCAATTGTGGAATTAAATTCTTGTTCATCGCAGTTTAAAAAAAATAGGGTGAAACCACGACCTGTCCGACGCCGTCCTGATCGTTTTGGAGGACCTGACATCCCGGGTTAGTGTCTGTTTAGAGTTACCAGTTTGCAAAGAAGTGCAATAAAGGTACAATTTGGAAGGTCAATCATCGTGAGTTCTGCTTACTGTCGAATCAGCATAAATGCTAGTTCTGAGGAAAACGGCGTTTGAAAGTGTGGAGTTACTTATGAACGCGTGTAATTAAAGAATAAAGGAATGAATGGTTGTAATGTGGTGTATGTTAACGACATGAATGGTTACTAACGGACGCAGTCTTAAAATACCAAGAAACAAATGTTTTCATATTCAAATGGCACTGAATTGATTCGTCAGTCAGTTTGTCAAAAACCCAAAATGGTGATTCGGTGTTATAAGGAGTCGAATACGATTTCGACGCATGAAACCCGTTGACTTTCAATTGATGGTATGGTGAGGATTTACTATAGCTACCTATTACGGGGTTTTTACCCTAAAGGGTGAGTCAAAAAAAAAGACCCGATTTGTCCGCCATTTTGAGTTTGTAAAATAATGTATATATAACACAGTTTCCATGTATTTATTTTCAAATTTTATTATCTTTAATTTGCTGCAGAAGTGATTTCAATCGGTGAAGTATAGGCCGAGCTACCTGTCTTTGAATCAAGTAGTCCGGTGTTTCACCCTATCCACGGATTCCCATTTTGAATGCACGGCGCCCGATTAAGCAAATGTGATTCCGTTGACAGTGCAGAAGCCGCCTGCTCATTCAAACTACTGTAACTCGGTCTATAACTAACCGATGTGGAATGATCTTTGCAGCAAATAAAGATAATGAACTAAGCTTTCACGTGATCTTCACATATGTTACATATATGTTACTTGAAAATTCAAAATGGCGAACACAATCAGGGTCAAGTTTTTTTTGAATCGCCACTGTATTTTTAATTGATGATGCCGATGATGCCCCGATGATAAGAATAACGATGGCGGGTGATGATGGGGGCAATAACGATGAAATAGGACACATCGAGCTTACGATCGATTAATGATGCTTACTTTATCGATGCTGATTGATGATGATGACGATTGTCGATGACGATGATGACGACGATTGTGGATGATGGCGATGATGATGGCGATTGATTGTGAGATGATGATTATGATTGATTGATGATGATGATGAGGATTGATGATGACGACGACCGTCGTCTATTGCATTGTGTTTATTGCTACAAACAGCGCAAATTTGTATACAAAAGACTTCCATAAGCGGTTTATTTAAAATGGGAAACTTCACTGTGTTGCATTATGTTCGTGTAAAATTATAGCGCAGCTGACCACGTATGACAAAACGATTCAGAAAATTTACAACCTCTACAGAAAAAAAACATAAATTTCGGAGATTTAATACGGTTAGAAGCGAACGCAAACATTTACTACATGGTAGTAAAAATAATAAATAGTATGCATTTTGAAACACACAATAAATATTGGCTAGAACTGTTCAAACATTGATGTGAGAATAATATTTAAAATGTAACTGCGAATGTTTCATAAATCAAATGGTTTTGGAGGATAAAAATGGTCTATACAACTTTATGACAACCATATTTTTTCTCGTTTTCTTAAGTTTCAAATTACTATATAGTTCCCATCTTTTAAAGTAATGTACACGCTAAAAATATATACCAAACTTGAAAAACGAAATTATTAACAGTTTTAATGGTAATTACTCAAATAGTACAATCAACATAATCAAAATAATGGCACTAAACTTATATATAACAAATTCCCAAGAAAATATTCAATTTGTTCCTGAAAGGCGGTTTTTTTTAAAAGAGCATTAAGGAATATTAGTTTCCAGAATATCGAAGTGAACATCGAAGAAAATCACAATTTCACAATATGTTTACCACGTATATTTTGTTAACACGGTTTACTAAGGGGTGGGGGGGGGGTGGGGTAACACTCCGAGATAAAAAAGCATAGATGATTTCGATGTGGTACCCGTGATAGCATTGGTCCACCGTTTTTATTGCTTCCAACATAACTAGTATGGCGTCACAATGATTTCAAAGTTCACAGTGGGCAAATTAGTAATTTTCAACAGAACACACCTTCGTATAAAATGAAAAAAAAATTGCATCAAAAAAGGTAGGATATTGGATGCCTGTCATGCGGGTTTGGCCCCAAATGATATGGAAATGACTAGTTTTTATCAAACATATAATTTTAGAGCCAGTATATAGTGCACAATATTTAAAACAAAATGAGAACTAATAACTAAAGGATTATGCAGTATCATTTATGGCGCCCATATTTTTTAAAGTTTTTTCCTCGAGGATTACATTATGAGCCCATGATCGGCTGTTAGAGTTTTGTGGCAACACTGTATGGGATAGGAAACGGGCCAGCTGCATTTTCAACATCATTCATCATTCTCTGCCGGGGGGAGGGGAGGCCTCAGCGGCCCCCCCGGGCTGCAGAGGAGTCACACTGTCAACGCGGCCTGTAGGATCAGCAGCCTCCATGTGCTCGGCGGGGTCACTCCTCATGGGATCCCATTCTCAGACCCACCTCCCCTCCATTGTTCTTGAACCAGACGGTTTTCGCGAAGGCGGATCAACACTGCCTCGGATTACTTGCCCTCAGAAGGATCAGTGTGGGGAAGAGTTGAGATTTCAAAGAGAAACGCTCAATTGTGTTTGTAGAATTTTCCAAGGCTTTGACAGTGTAACAGGGATTGTAATGCTGCATTATTTCGCCCAACTACGGTTGTCCCAGATGAGAATGTAAAGGCAATTGCCCATCTGTATGATAACCAATATAGCTTGTGCAGACCAGGGATGGGGCCCCACAAAGGACGTTCCTAAACAACCAACTGGAACCTCCAAGGGAGACTCTTGCTCCCTATCTCTTTGAAGTCGACGGTTGATTACATCTTCAGGCAGAGTCTTGACGTCATGAACGACAAGGGACTCACCATCAAACCACAAGCGTTCCAGGACGTCACCAGGGCAGTATCTCCCAGACTTGAATAAGCAGCATGATCTAGCTCTAACAGCTGATCTGTTATGTGGTGACAAGATCTACTAACATCACTGAGAATGGCTGCAGACAAGTCGGCCTACATCTAAATGCCAAGACGAAGAATATATGACTGTCCAATGGAGGAAGATGATCATCAACCTAATCTGCACAACAGGTGGTGGCCGGCTCAGGGAGGTAGGGGACTCAAGGTTAGGGTCCTGTGTGCCGAGGAGGGAGGGATTTCCTGTCACGCGGAGGACAGGCTTGGAGTGCCTGCAGGGAACTCACCAACTTGTGGCAATCTGGTGTCTCGGTTCAAACCAGGCTGAAGTTCTTGAGCCAGTTAGAGAAGTATCCTGTTATAGGATCTGGGGCCGGGACCGTGGGGAGAGGGCTGCGGGACTGCGGGATGGCCTGGATGGCACCTGACACCAAGCTTCTTATGCGAGCTACAAAACATGGTCCTGGCGTGGGCGCAAGGCCGGGGCACAGATGTATGGAGATGTCCCTCCAGTTTCATCTTCCGTTGCCCGACGCCGTGACGATTACGCACAAACACTAAAAAAAATTCATCGTGCGATTGATCAAGTGGTCTCAGACGTTACATGTTGGAAGTGCCATGCCAAAAAAGGGGTCGGCGCCCCTTGAACTACATTGATGTGATTGCTCGAGACGTCCGGCGGGGTCCATCTGGTGTCCCAATTGGTGGACAAAACAGGGACTTTGGCGCTAACGTGGTGAACAGCATCTCGGCGCGGCAGTTTAATAGATGAGCCCAGGATGATACTACAAAACCTTTATTTAATTATATTATAAACAACGTTGATTTTATTTTGTTTGTTGTGTTATGTTTTACGGAATATGCCCTAATTATGTGTATTTTTGTGTGCTTATGAATAAAATAAATGATAGAAAGCATTAGCGGCCTTAATTATTGCAGAATAATGGGCAAGTAAACTGACACAATCAGACTGCTGCATTTTCAATATGGAGTCGTAGAGGTAAAAACCCGGTGACGGTGCCTTCACATTTGTTTCGCCAAAATGGCAGAAGGATGTGAAATAATATGGAAGACTTAACGAAGTTTTTAATTTTGGGCACCGGAGGAAAGTTTACCGGGGTGGTAACTCCTCCCCCAGGATCCCCTTTGGTAATACGCGGATTATGTCACTATGTTCCCCTAAAAGTGTAAACTTTGGTTTATTTGTACCAAATGTTTTTAAAACTACAAAACTTGGAAAATTCTCTTTTCACGACGACACAGACCGACGGTTTCAATTAGTACAAGTAAATAATTAAAACACAAAAAATAAAATGTGAAATAACATAACCAATCCCTTATGAAGAAAGGTAAATTTCAACGATTGCCTTAAATCTCGAAAGGACCCTATTTTCGATTTTGATCACTGAAGTAGCAATTTTTGTCCAAGCGAATACGTATTCGTTCGCCAATTTATATGGTGATATGAGTATTTGGAACGCAAAGCTTATCGATACGTTAATTCGATTGTTTGTGAAACCCGTTTATATCTAAAATGGGTTGGTATTCGACTACGGCTATTTTGGTTAGGAGATGGAATTTCAACTTGATTTTGGGTTACATTAAAGAGTCAATAAAATGAAACCAGATCAACTATTAACTCAATTTGACCAAACAAATCAGATTCGACACTATGTCTTGACCACGACGATTATATAGATAAGTGGATGCAATAATTGGGCGAGTCAACTAACATAATATTTGGAGACATTTGTGGGCAGCTCCTGAAAAACCTATGTGAGCGTTACTGAATTGTCTCTTTGGTCTGCCTTTCGTGCCCAAAGCAACCAAGTAAGGTATATGGCAATGCACACACCATGAAACACAAAAACAACGGGATTCTCATCCAGCATGGAGAAAGCAGACGTGACAGATCAATTCTGTTCATTGGTACTTTGAAACCTCACCAAAGTTGTTACCTTCTGCAAAATTCAGTGGTTCCTCGGACGCTCTTCCTCGTCGTCGTCTTCCGCCAGTTTCATAAACTTCGATTTCTCTATTGAAACCGCCGGAATAACAGAGGACATTGGGTATTGTAAAAGTGAGAAATCGCCAACCTACGAGTAATTTATAAGAACGTCGGAATAATAGATGCTTAAGTCAAGAGTTTCAGTATGTGGAACCTGAAAAATATTTGGTTTGCCGATTTTCTAATAGTCCGGTACGTAAAGAAAAACTGATCTTGTTATAATTATTACTTGATTTTTTAATAAAATTAATGATATTCCTTCTTCTTCCAAACACTTCTCCGTTGTATTATTATTTTATTGGTTATTGTGGTATTTGTTATATATTTATTATAAATTCCATTAAACATTCTGGGGTCTCAGGTTGATCTCTTTTTCCATTGTGCATAATGCTGATAGATGATCTTATGAGTAAAAGCTTAGCGAACAAAAGCATGTGCATTCATATCTGTTCTATAATCCCTTTGACAGAACATACTACCATCTCTTACTCCTTACCGCGCAACCCGCAGAAACCCAGCCCCCCCCCCCGTCCTTCACAATCGATTGTTTCGAGTATGACCGATTGAGCTCCAAGGTCTTAGCACATAATAGACAGGCCAAAAAGAATCTCCGGACTTCGAGTTGGTGAGAATTCGTCAGCTATTGATTCATTAACGCCACGTATGCTTGGGCCAATGTAGATATCAATGCGAGTGCCATTGCTTGTAAACTGGATATAATTTAATAATTACAGTAGTCGGGGACTGTGAGCTACTCATCTTTAGTATTTTAACCCATTCAAATGAGAATGTTTTAATATATGTTGCTGGTAAAATATTTCAACCTACTCCCGTCAGTTATTAAATAACAAATACTGCAAGTAAACTTGAGTCTCCCCCTGGCATTGGCAGTCTTGAAAATGACCTCAGATGACCTTTGACTTGGCCCATGACCTTTGACACAACACATAACATACATACACTTACATACGGACAGGACTTGCGCGCTATCACAAAATCTCCCCTCTCTGCTTTTTCAAGCCAGGGGGAATATGACTGGTAGAAACAAAATTGTTTCGAAATGTTGCACTAACCGTAATTTAGCAACTGTATGTTCAATGTCAACAACATATCTTTTGTCGAGTGAACATTTTATTCCGGCAGAAAGCCAACAGACCAAAAGTGCACCCGAATTCTTAACAAGTTTAAATGTTTTATGAGGTTATTGACTTCCTTGATGCAGCATCGTACACCAAACGTAGCCGTCCTTTTCGAATCACCTACCTGTTGAAGCAAGAAATTGGAACAGCAAACAAGTGTGAGGGTCTGGCAGACTGTCCAATGAGACATTGACATACTCCCATCCTGGTAAGTGAGGCAAAGTGCAGTTGAAATCATGGATGTCTAATTTCGGAGCTTGCCGACACGCATGTATAAGTAAAGCGTCACGTCGTCGTCTACACTCCATTATAGTTTAATGCGTGCGCTTCTATGTGTAGACTTGATCGACCGGGTACGCTGAAATTGAAATGAGGTGTCAACCATAATAGATAATACACGACGATCTTCTATTTCAGTAAAAAAGGTAAAAACAAATTGTTGTATGATTAGGGTTTTTCAATTATGTCCGCCTTATGTCTTTGATATTACCTACCGCCCAAACCTGTAAATCGTTGTAAAAAGACTGAATCATTATCAAGATATAAATTCTTTAATATTCGGTGTCGAGGGCACTATACAACAATACAGTAAATGCGAATACGAAGTGAATGGATTTACTTTTTCAACAGAAGTCTTTCGATTCTATGCGGACGTTGTGGTGCGAGAAGCAATGGCAAGGATTATAACTACTAATTCATACCTAAGTTATTTAGAAACTTACTAAAATATGGGACGCCATAGGTTTCAGCTTTAGGTTAGTTGATTGTAAGATACTTGTAATTGTTGACAATCTACATCTTCGGTCGGTCCCTAGACAAACCCACTTCCATGAGGATCATCTAGGTCAGTAAGCGATATGATACCCCCTGTATCATTACGGGTCATTGACGCCGTCCCACCTTTTATCGCTGACGAAGAATTCGGACCATGTGCGGCGAGTTGCTTTTCTCTATGACGACCTGTGGTAAACATGATTGGTGAAATTTAGATCACATTTGGTTTCATTATTTTTATTTGTGGATTATGTACAGTTGCACTGCGCGAACCATGAGGCCCTGAACCTCTTCTTCTGTGGTCGATTTTTTTAATATATATACACACGTGAATAACTCCAAACTGTACTAAAACATACCTGTAAGGAAGGATAATTTGTAAAGACTTTTCAACAAAACTATAACGAAACTTAAGATTATGATGACGCAGCATGTTTCATCATAAAGAGAGAGGGTGGTGCAATAACGAATAAAAATATCAAAGTACTGATTAACATGATAAATTCGTACTTAGCCCAAATTATAATAACATAATAACACCTTTATGATAGTACCAGCATCTGACAATCTCAGTTTTTCTATTTCTAGCATCGAACTGTAAACCTCAGTCTCGTACTCGACGCGACCTGCAGTTAGTGGCTACATGATCGTTTGCAATTGCAAGTTTGCCATTACGCCAAGGCCTCGTTTTATATCCAAATTTTCCGTTGTCACTAAAGCGTCTGAATGCGTGTCATTTCAGTCATGCAATTGAATGGGTTTCATAGTTTGTATAGCTCATAAGATGATGTTTGAATAAAATAAAAAATTTTGGGGAAATTTGACAGTAAGATTTGTAAAATTCGAAATCATGCTTTCTACTCAACCATCGATTTGTGAATTGAATATCCTTTATTTTGACGAAAGGTACTCGACATAGACCCTTGCTTGACAGTGCAATGGTATGAGTCACTCGGTGCAAATTCGCGGCTTACACGCCATCACTTTTTAAGTTTCTGCAAACACGTGCAGCAAGTGACAGAGCGCTTTGTGATAGTCCGCCCATTAAAAGATATACGCCGATTATGATATGATAAACCTGATATGCTTATCTGTTGTTCATAGGAGGTTTTTTGCTTGTTCTGTAGAAACGGATTTGTGTTGCGCGAATACTTCACTTACCACATGTGTATACCGGTGTTATGTTAAGAGTCGTGAGATACGTTTTTACGGTACAATCTTATCAATTACACCACTAATTTTTTTTAACAAAAATGTAGACGCATTTCATTTCGTTTTCATTCATTTTAATCATCGGTATTATTTGTTACCGACCGGACCTTGTGTGGAATTATGTTCATTATCAGCGACGACTTTTCTTTTTCAAACCTGCACATCAACTGATAGTGTGGTGTCGTTCCAGATCCACACATTTTCTCCTCGCTGAGGGCATCTTACAATATGACCGCCATCAACCGCCATATTTTTTCCTGGAAGCATAGAAATTAATGTTATTGAGATTGGGCACTTTTTCCACACCGTAACTTACGTTAGCAAGACTTGTACGTAACCGCCCATGTCTGTAGATAATGACTTTTGTACAGATGTGGTTGACGATCTAGTCGCATTATATTCCTTGTCTTAATACAAATACACGAAGATTGGCTTTGCTGTAAAACTGGGAAAACACTCACATGTGCAATACGTGTAACACAAACGTTACCATAACATAGAGGCTATCTGTAGTTTTCTCGTATTATTATGACGTTATGCATATATTCCACATAAAATACTTTTTTCTCATAATATACTTATTTTTACAATATTTTATACAACCCTTTATGAGTGTTTTGGTGATTTAATCTGTCTTCGTCTCAGGGCACAAACACAAACATTTAAACCGTTTTTGTGTAAGGCGGGTGGTTATACCGACTAACCCCCTAAGGATATAACCCCGGGATATACTTACTGCCAGACATATTTTCAGTAAAAGCTTTGGTCTATGACAGGTTCATCGCAGGAGATGTAAGCTTATAGGAGGCCTGTCCTGTAACCATTTTTAGAGTTGATTGTTTTAAGGCAGGTCACCAATCAAACCTTGTGCACTCTCACTCAAATCACGTTCTTGACAGATAAACAAATAAGAAAGACAAACTTACATATTCATATTAGGTTATGAATAGGTTTTTCCTATTAAATAGGAAATAGGTTTATAGAATAGGTTTTCCAGGGAGATATTCAAATTAAAATGAAAAGGAGGTGTCATAATATATGACCTTGATCTATTTTCTGAAGGGGAAGATGGGATATGACCCATCGCTACACAAATGGTACATTTAGACCAAGTAAGTAACACACCAATTATTTCACTCATCACCTTCCGCTGCTGCTTCGGCCTCCTGTGTTCACAGGAGGTAGTTTCAACAATAAGTTGGGAGCGCTGGTGATGTCATAGTCTGAAAACTCGACAATCTCGAGTAATGGCGGACGTCTGGCCCATGGTATACCCATAGGGTGATTGCTTGCCGTGCGATTCGGCGGCTTGCTGGCTTGGCGATCTCGTCTTTCTGTCTTTCGTGCTCCTCTACAGCATTGCCTGTTTACAATCACAATGCAAACTTAATGGGTTTGCCACGGGTTTTGGGCGAAAACGACATTATGTCGTGCCCAACCGTAACAACGTCTTCGTTATCTCTTTAAAAAAATAAAAATATGTTAAAATCCTTACCAATCTGGAACTATACTTGGAAGCAACGCGCTTCTCACTCAACCTCGTTCTGCTGCAGCTGCTGCCTCTGCTTTGGTCATTCATAGGCCATAAACCCTGACGCCTGATGCCACTGCATTTCGCCTACAATTGTATCACGTAAAGATAAAGTCAATGTTCTTCATAGCACAGCATTAAAATAGCCCGGTGATGCATTGCGCGAGGCGTAATGTGGAATCTTTTTTTTTCATGGCTCGAATTGAACAAAAGAATTTACGAAACGTCCGGCGTACAGTACGCCACATACGTATAACACTAAACCTACGGCTAATGTTGGCATTGTGTTGGTGTTATGCGCCGCGCGCGTGTGGTTGCGTGCGTCGATGTGTTTGAGTTTTTCCGTCTTATTATATCGGGGTTGGGTGTGGTTAATAAATCGTTTGATTGTAGCGTGAGTTTCACAAGAAGATCACGTGGCACTTACCGCCAAATTTGGAGAAATTTCATTTCTTTGCGAAGTCGCTATTTTTTTTTATCTAATGCTTACGCACCTGTTTCATTTGGCTACTGGTTTTTGGCCGAACACTACAAGGGCGTCCACCATACTTTCCTCGTATCTGAGTAGAACATTAAATTTACGAATTCGTTTTAATTTTTTTTAATGAACCCTTCTTGGATATTTTAGTGGTGCGGTTAGCGCTAGAGTGAAGACCATCACAGTTTTTTAAGACGAAGCGTCATGAATTCGACCATATCTATTTTTCATTAATTAATAGCAAAAACTCTTTTGCAAAAGTGTTCCTTTACCAAAACTGACATGAAATTAACAAAATCATTTCCGTCATGAGTCCTTCCAAAAAGGCCAATCGACCATTTGGTGAAATTGATTTTTTTGCATATTATGATACTATATCAACAATCTCTTTTGTCATATACCAAATAGTTGACAAAAATACATTCCAATTTGTAAGATATAACTAGAATTTTCACTTTTGAATATCAAACGCCAAATGAAAGTCCTTCAAACATACAATCTGCATTCGTCTGTATGCTGTACCTGAAAACCACCGTAGACCGCTTATAAAGTGACCTATCGATTAATGGGATATTGCGGGCTTCATCTCCACTCTCGATCAACACTGGGAGCTATGAAGTCCTGGTCGAAGTTTTATATTAAGTGATTCAACCCAGCGTGCACTCTAGTACTTTCTGAATGTATGGGCATTGAAATGAGGGGGCTCATGTGCAGTGGTTGAAATTAAAATATTCCACGAACAATGCGTATGTGACCATGGATTCCATACCAGAGAAAATCAATTCTAGGGTTAATAAAGCATTCAAAGCCACGGTAGCGCATTTTAGCTAACATTAACTCTCAAAACTTCTGACTAATCGTATTGCTTTAGTGGTATTCAATGTAAACAGGTGAATTTGAATGTTAAAGACTTCTGAGCGCTCGTGATTGGAGATCAAAGGAGGAACATAAAAGTCTTTGCACTCTCTATGTAAAAATGAGTCAACATGAAAGACCGGATTATCCGTTCAGTCATGGAACCAGGGAATCGGACCACATATTTTGTTTTCTGCCTCCTCTCCCAACTAATCGACGGTGTCCAAAACTTTCGCTGGGACACGATGGGTTGAATCTACTATAGTACAATGTTGTAGCTGTATCTGATACGATTTTGCCACACTAAAAATATAAATGTTTGCAGTATTTTACTGACCAAAAAGCAGCCCTGGGCGGATCCAGGATTTAAAAAAGTATAATTAATTGTAAAAAATTGATTCAATGCAAAACACTGTGAAAAATATATATTTGGCGAGTTATTTAAGAGTGTGAAGTGTTGAAAATAAAAAGCACTTGACGAACACAGTAATCTAGTAGGCCTATCCACAAATGTCAACCAAAATGTGACGGTGCATATAAGTCTATACATTTTTAATCTTGATAGTATGGCCTTCACCTCAAACCCTATCTGGATAAAGTTTCGCGCCGATATTTCAAACCCTTGAATGAAATGAGGAGCTAAAAACATTATTTTGGAATCCCCATAGAGCACTCATAGAAGTGTACTATGTAAAACTAAGATTGGTCGACAAAAATGGGCCATATTTTCGCTCATAACATCCAAACCAAACATCATTTTAGCCCTAATATTTCACAGGGGGAAATGAGAAAAGAAAAAATAGTTAGCTTTCTTCTGAAACCAAAAGTTTGACCACTTCGGGTAAACTCTGGTGGTGTCCCAGAGGACGAGGCTATTAGCGATTCGACCGTGGACCTTTATTTGGTCAAAACATAATGCATTAATTTAAACGGTAAAATATAAAGTGAATTTGGATGGGAGAAACTATAAAAGCTATAGTTTATGGGATTGTTGGTAGAATTGCGGCCAGTGTTTTCCTGTAAGATTTACAGTATGTTCCTGTAAATAACACTTAAATGAAAATCCATAATAGCGCAGTATACTAATGTTGATATAATTCAAAAGTTCAAATAGGAGCCTTCACATAAAAAAATTGGCGTAATAGGCCTGGAAGGGAAAATAGGACCAAAAAGCATTTTCTTGTTTTTAAATTACGGCAAGTATTGTCTTTTTCTGATTCTTTTTATGTGAAGTCCACTGTAATTTTTACAGCGCACGTTATAATATCAATACAGATGCATGTTCAGTTGTAATAAGTTAAACAAAAAATTGCATTTTTAGCCGTGTGTTTAATTAGCTAGACGTAGATTGTAAGATGAGCACGGCAAAAAGGGCCTTCAGTTTTGAATCGAGCCAGTTGAGTTTTGATTTTATTTTTTATTGTTTTTAAGACAAACAGTTAAAGGTTTTTTATTTTGTAATGATACAACTATACGTTTCATGAGAATAATTTCACAAAATACACTTATTCATTGAGGAAATGTTAACACAAAACATAAGTTACGGTAATTGTGCAAAAATAATAGTAAGAATTACTCAGTTTACACCTGTTGTGTGAAATATTTGATTATTGAAAGATTAAGATTAATTTTAAGATTTAAAAAAAGAAAAAACCTAAAAAATTATAAACAACAAAACCAGACAATTGTACACCAGAAAGGTCACAAAAAGCACTACTGTGGTAACTATTTTAACTTCAATTTTTTTATAAATAGTTTAAAAACTTCTTGTTGAAACCCGTTCACGTTTTGGTATGATAGTGGTTTATTTTAATTGCAATATATTAATTTGAAAGGAAAGTAATGCATATAAATTCAATGTTCTTATATATTCCCTGTATATAGGTAGCATGTTCATAATCAGAGGGTCCCAGGTTCGTTTCTCAGATAGATAGGCTTACATGAATAAAAGTTTACTGACATGATTAATTTACAGCCAAATTAATGACGTAATGAATGAAAACATGTACCTCAAAATCTTTTTCGTTTTCCTATTTTCTTGCGATATTCCCCCACATACATATGATATTCTTTGAGTTTCATAAAACTAGATGGATAATAATTAAATCTAACTTGATATTTATTGGTACTTACTAAATAAGCGCAATAAAGTAATGTGATTTTGAGTACCACACTGCAAAATTAGGTGTTAAATTAACACCGGCCGATGTTCTAGAGGACCACACCAAGAGGGTGTTCCAAAAATTCAACACCTTTGTTGTTATTTTAACACTATTTGGTGTTAAACACCACACTAGGGTGTTAAATAACACCAAATGTGTTGAATTTAGACATCCTTTTGGTGTGACTCTCCAGAACACCGGTGGTGTTAATTTTTAAGGGGGCAGGACATCTTTGAGAACCAGTCTTATTACTTTATTTTTACATTCTTAACATGTATATAGAAGCAAAATAGACAAAAATTTAACTGTATCAGAACTTCAACATTTTTAATGGCCATATTAAGGTTCATAAGAAGGCATTCAGAAAACGGGCGGAGAGCTTCATACATTTTGAGGCCTTATGCGTGACGTCATACTGTTTACTCCAGGGCACTTCCGGTTACCAGCACTGCAGAACTGCATACGGTGATAGGTGTAAAGCTGACTACCGCGGTATGTAAATTTGTACAAGGTGTCCTTTTCGTACATTTACAAATAATGGAAATGGATATGAGGAATGTAAATGGAGATGGGGGGGGGACAGATGAGCGGTTTGAAGTGCGTTTGTAGTGTGGAAGCTCAGAGTAGAGTTCTGATGAAGACGTGGTGGTAGATTTTGGGGAAGGAGAGAACGCGAGGTACAGGCCGGCCGATTGAGCCTCCAGCAAGAAACAGAGTAGCAACTAATGCCAGGAAAATAACCATGACGTTTGCGCGACAGCGAGAAATTTGGATTGGTAATTAAAATCTTGTTAAATTTTTAGTACCAAAAATCAGAGCATTTAAATAGCACGAGAATTTTCGTGTCGAATTTTGCAAATATGAGACTGAGTGTCGCGTTTTTCGTGGGCTGCCACGGGTTGGAAGTAGCTGTAGAATTGCCGGCCCGGATTGCAGTCGACCGAACTCATATTGAGACTTGAGTATTTAATATTTTAATTGTCAGGTGTTTTGTGCTAATACTTTTCGGGATCCTTTCAATTCAAGAATTTTCGCAATCATTTCTTTCTTGGCCAAATTCTTGTAATAATGATTGGTCTGAAAAGCTTGGATTGTAATCGTAGAAGTCGCTGACATGATAACCTAACCACAACCCGACGTGCTTTGCCAGACCGCTGCTTATGGACCCGAGTGGGGGATTTACCACCCTGATATAAATGGCAGTGTTTGTGCTAATACTTCACTTTCAAGAATATTTTCGCACATCATATTCATGGCCAAGATTCTTGTTAATAAATGATTTGGTCTGAAAAGCTTTGGAATTTTATTTAATTAACAACCCCTCGGACTGAGAACAACACGAGTTATGCCCATGATATACTTGCCGTCGCAGCGTTCGACTGTAAAATCGCTAGTGAAAAACCGCTCGACAGCGTTGGGCTTTGTCAATCGCTTCCTGCGTCAAAGTCGCTGGGAGCGTCTGCTCTGAGCGATTGAGTTGATTTCAAGTCAACTGGCTTGCGTGGGCATGCGTCAAGTCGCTTGGGTATGGTAGCGACTTATCGATTAGGTATCGGCAGTAGCTTTTCAAGAGCGACGAAGTGATGTCATAAAAAAATCGCTACGCTCCTTGCCGACTGGTAGTAATCATGGGCAATTACGCACGGTAAGACGGGTAAGACCACGGTGCAAGATACGTGAGCTACGGTGTATATCTGTTGTGCAGAGCAAACGGCGGGCGTGAAATATGACAGGTAGAGGGTACCACGCGTAAGCGCCGTCGTATTTTGAGGGGGTGGGTGAGGTTAGAAAAATCAATTTCGCTTTGTTAATAAAGCGCTAAATGTAAAAAATACCTTGTGTATGTATGATACAACAATAGCCTCTAAGTGCAAAAAAGTCAGAGTGAAAATGAAGCATATTTAAATGTTCCAAATGAGACATAAAGGCTTAAAAACGTCGTAAATATGCTTTATATGGTCAAATGATCCCGGAAAAATTTAACAGGATGCCTTGATTTTAAATCGCACTGGCTGTGATAATCACGATTGAATCGATTAATACAAGTCAATTAAAGTTATATATCTCACGCACAAATACAATGAATATGTACTTATTAAGATTGTTACCGATCAACATAATTTTGCCTCAATTAAAAATTATGTTGGGATTTCTTTTTCAACAACTGTCAAAAATGACTTCCGAGTGACACTTACGCTGTGTGTGCTTCTGCTGCTGCTCGCGTGTTGTCACATGCCTTCTTGGTTGCCCTAGTGGCAACACCAAATAAACAGGTTGACGTCACGGGATGTTGACATGTTGTTGACTTTTTGGAAACGTTTTTTAATCGTATGGCTGGGTGGGTGATTATTATGCTAATTAATAAAAAATGAGGGGGAGATCATTGTAAACTGTTTCATTAAAGAAAGCAGCACATTTTAAGCTTTATGTTGATACCAAATTCGGTAAATTGTACCAAAATGTCCTGCCCCCTTTAACACCCTAGTTTCTGCAGTGCATGTAGAAAATATTATTCACATTATCAGCCATCTCAATTAAAAATCATGATTAATGGTACATTAAAAGATTACTCTTTAAAATTACTCAATATAACGGAATGCAACCGATTACACTTCATTTTATTGAGTAGATAGAGGAAATTATTTCCTTTCAATTTCAATAACGAAAGATGTTTAATATGAGAAAATTATCATTCTACATTTTTCAATAAATACCACTTGATAATCAGAAATTTTGGCAACATCAGAAGTCTTTGAAATACAAGTTAACCATTGAGCACCGCAGTAGAAATGCCAGGAAACCGCCATCTTAACCTCAAAATGGTTTGTTTTTTATTCATAGAAAGTTTTCAACTATACTGTACGAGTGCTGTGACTCCAAAGTTGAAACATACGCATTGTCTGTTTTGAAATTGACAAAAATAACATAATATCCATGGAATGTCAATTCATCAATTGTACCATGGCACTCGCCGAATCGTTTTTTTTTACGATTTTTAGAAACATCATTTGACACTATTGTCAATATACTCTTCCTATACTTTTCGTTTTTTTTGAGAATTAAAATGACTTTCGTCCGAACGCCTCGTAAAATTAATACAAATAAATGGTATAAATGACATTGATAGTAAGATAAAGCTTTCTTCTTGATAAAATAGTGATCTTTGATTCCTTTTATTCTGCAAAAAGTATCAAAATATACACCTTCAAGCAATAAACAGATAAGTCACAACTTCTTCCATTAACGTTAGGAAGTATTAGTGTACAATAAATTCACAAAAACCCAGGGTTGGTTTCAAACGTTAAGACTACACTTGATGTATTTAGTTGTACTTACACATGTAGGCGATGCTGCAATTGTACAGCAAAATATGTAAATTTTATGTCCAATTTACCAGGCGTAAAAACGACTACAACTGGAGCTTTATTCGAGGTTTTTTTTGAGTATCAACATTATGTACATTATTTAAATTTTCAATTATACTATTAAGTACTACGGTTTACAGGAAAAATACTATACATTATACAAGAACATTCGGGAGCAATTCTGCTTACAAAACTCCGTAAAATACAGCTTTTACAGGTTTCCATTCTAATTAATATATTTATAGCTTGATGTAATTTTACATTAGGTATTAAGTTGATTAAATAAATTCTAATTACAAATAACAAAATAGAACCTCATCAGTCCTCTTTCTAGCTTCATTGGCATATTTTGCATGTAAAGAGATGATGACGGCTAGAAAACCATACAAAAGCATAGTCATTTATAGCTCCCTCAGCAGTCAAAAGTATGTTAACATGTTCAATACCACCATCTGAGGCGATCGAATCGACTCTTTTTGATTACGCCAAACAGGCCCATGCGCATTGGTCTCCTTTGACATAGGAACAGAGGACGTTTTTTAATTTTTGCAACGACCATCACTTTAAATTAAATTTGACAAGGAAAACCAAGGATCCTTGAATTGACAGCGTGCTCAAAATGAGAACGTTTTCAATGTCCATTTATTTACACATAAAATCATTTTCCCTAAAATATTTCAATTTAGAATTTGCAAGTTCATAAGTCTCTAAAACTTCCATCGCCGATATCTCGAAAGGTGACTTTTGGTCATTGGCCTGTTTTGGAAGATTCGTGACGATTTCATCTGTCATGGTTATGTTGAGCACCTTCTTGGGAATAAAGGAGACCCCGTAAACGAATAATCTTATACAATATATTCCATAAATAATTATTGACCACAATATAGAGGGGTTTCATCGAAAATCGAAATTATTTTAACCATGAAATGACTTCAAACCATCTTGTCTGACCATGCGCTCTTTAATCCGCGCTAGTTATAACGTAGTTATGCATACCGGCCGCACGTTTTGCGTCATACATGCTATAGGAAATACACTATGAAAGCGTTACTGGTGAAGGTGTATTACGCTACTGTGGGCCTCCGTATGCATAACACGTATACTATCCCATAGACACTACGCCGCGAAATTTCAAATGCGCGTGGTCAGAACAAACTGTTGTAATTCATTTTTATGGTTAGCATAATTCCCGTTTTTTTTCATGAAACCACTCGACATGTGTTTCAATAATTATTTTATAGCGTATATTATATAAATTATTCTTAGTGCAGGTTCTCCTTTAACGCGAGTTATCACCAAGAATACTGCTTGAGCCTTTGCTTTTACTGCCCATCAACACCACTGCAAAACTCTCCGTTGGTCCGGCCATGTGGTTCAACTTACCTGTTCTCGTGTGAGTCTGTCTGCTTCAGCTTGTGTTTGTGCCGCTGCTAGGGCTGCTGCATCTTGCTCTGCCCTCAACGCCGGCTCCTCTTCTTCAGTCAGAGTGTCACGTCCTACGCCTCGCTGCAGCTTCTATACATAAAACCCTAAATAGTGTTGACCTCATTATCATGTGTTCTAATGTTTGAAGACTTTATTCAATTGTAGAATTGTTTTATAGTCCGCCGGACGCATAGTCCACCTACCACGGACAGAGTAGGACAATCGATTCAATTGACTCTTCACGCAACACGCTTTATTCCGCTGTCGTCTATGATATGGACAATGACTCTGGGCGGACTATATCTCTTTCACCTCGGATTTGGAGTTACTAGCCCATATCCGGCGCGTCCACTTTTTTTTACATATAAATTTGGATCTGACCTGGACACCTATGGACTTAGACTGGGCGGACTTGATTTCAACGCTGGTACAATTCTTGTTCGTGTGTCTATGCCTATGTTTTTGAGTGTATCTTTGGTCTTCTATTTATATACAAAAATACCAAAAAAGCGTAGTTCTGTTATAAAAAAAAAACATTCCTACTGTGCATGTGGGAAGACTTCACTGCTCTTAATGACGTATTTTATTGTGTATCCTCTCATGAAAACATTAATTTTGAAAGCCTTTAAAACAAAACAGCTGTTTTCATGACAAAGCTTATTATCTGAATAATGTGTATATTTTAGCTACGGTTTACCTGTTGTGTCATTGGTCGTGTACGGTGCCATGGTGGTAGTCACAGCCACAGACATGCTTGCTGCCTCTGAAGCGGCAATATTCAGCATACCTGCACAGGCAGCCACCACGTTAGCCGCACTGGTGGAATCACCAGAAGAAATGAACTCCGTCATTATGCTTCCTTCACCAGTTAAATTCTGAAGTTTTTCCGTCATTTCGTCTTTTCTCAAAACAGGCGCAATCACCTGATAAAAGGTTAATTGAAAGGATCGTGATACAAGGAGCCAGAATAATGGCTAAGACCAATATAAATATTTATGAAAAGTTATACGGATAGAGGTTTGTAAAATTGCGTGGCAGTGTGGCACAGAAACTATGATCATGGTCCTAACTGGACTACTAACAGCATTAACTCGTTGACGGAATCTCCATATGGCATAACATCTACATACCCTGACGCTCAATTCAAGTTCTGAGAATGAGCCGATGAAGTCATCGACGCGCACCAGCAGATAAACCTGGTAATCTTCGTCGGCGTAACCTTGCGGGAAAATGGACCCAGTTTCCATAAATGGCTTCTCGCCTGAAATGACATTTAGTTAATAATCCAGATGTTGTAGGCATCATTCCTAAAGCAGACATAAGTTGGTATCTGCGGGTATGTTATAGATTAAGATTAATTGAGTCTTTGTGAATGATGTTGGCACGTCAGGCATTTTTGTATGTTCTAGACATCTATAATAATTCTTCTAAGTAAGTTGTTATCTGGTTGTCCTGATTAATACCTAATACTATCTTACCAACCCAGATGAATGCGAGTTTGCATGAACTAACATGATGTATCTCAAAAAGTACTGACAATGTGGCAGGTCCCTTAGATTCGTGATCCTAGCATCTTATTTTGTTTATGGGTCACTTGATATTCCCGAAAAAATGTTATTTTTTTCAACTTTTAGTTGATTCTGAGAGTTCGTTTTGATGTTATGCGCAAATATTTTGTATCGCGCTACCCCATAGGTCACTGTGTTTTAATTTCCGCCCGTTTACGGACAGAAAATACAAAATTAAGGATTTCTTTAAGAGCAGATCGAATTTTCACGTAAGATTAGGCAACATCTATACTGTAAAAATCTCAATTTTTTAGGGATGTTGGGGGGGGGGGGGGCGAGGATATGGATCACGAAAATGCCCCTCTAACCCTGGACATACATTACATAAATGGGAATGTCTTCCTTGTGTTTATTAAACATACAAAATAACACTTAATGCATTTTGTTTGACGTCCGCCATGAAAATTGAGCATTAATTGTAGGTTATACAAAATCTACAATGAAGCAATTTGCAATAAAGGGTTGTAATAGGTTATCTAGCAATACACAAAGGTATTTACATACCGCTGTACATCCACGTCCATGACTCATCCGGTTTAAGTCTTTTAGCATAGCGGTAGTTGAGGGGCATGTCCGGATCTAACCAATCTTCACAGAACACATTAAATTCCGTCTCTAACGCAGTGCCATTGTCTGGACTGACAGTGCAATTTCCAACAAGCGGGCGTTCATTTGTTATGATGTCTTTAGATGTTTTTTTTTTTTTTTTTTTTGCAAGATCCAGATCTGCAACGCGTACATGGTGTGTACACGCTTGGTTAGTGTCGCTGCACTTTAAGCGCGTACTTTTAGGTTACGCGTAAAGTATTCCTCGATCACCACGGTTACGCGTAGCATATTTACACTTTACGCTTCGAAAGGTCGCCGTACTTTCGCACTCACTGCGCCGTGTAGAGTTCTATAAACGGTCTCCCGTGATCTGGATCTCGGGGAAACGGATCCGATCTGGATCTGCGCTACCGTGTAGATTGCCCCGTTGGGGCAATCTACACGGTAGCGCAGATCCACATACCCTGACGCTCAATTCAACTCAACTCAACATCTCAACATCTACATACCCTGACGCTCAATTCAAGTTCTGAGAATGAGCCGATGAAGTCATCGACGCGCACCAGCAGATAAACCTGGTAATCTTCGTCGGCGTAACCTTGCGGGAAAATGGACCCAGTTTCCATAAATGGCTTCTCGCCTGAAATGACATTGAGTTAATAATCCAGATGTTGTAGGCATCATTCCTAAAGCAGACATAAGCTGGTATCTGCGGGTATGTTATAGATTAAGATTAATTGAGTCTTTGTGAATGATGTTGGCACGTCAGGCATTTTTGTATGTTCTAGACATATTTAATAACTCTAAGTAAGTTGTTATCTGGTTGTCCTGATTAATACCTAATATTATCTTACCAACCCAGATGAAGGCGTGAGGTTTGCATGAACTACATGAGATCTCAAAAAGTACTGACAATGTGGCAGGTCCCTTAGTTCGTGATCCTAGCCTCTAATTTATTTATGGGTCACTTGATATTCCGAGAAGTTTTCCAAATTTTAGTTGATTCTGAGAGTTGTTTTGATTGTTGTGCCAAATGTTAATAATAATACTACTAGCAGAGAGATTTATCTAGCGCCTTATGCTATTGGGGCCTCTAAGCGCTTTCACAAATGGCCGCTGATCCCTGTGGCACAAACCATACCATAAACCATTAAACATCACAGGCAGATCATTTCAAGGGACCCCACCCTGCAGCGATCGGATCAGCGCACCCTCACTTCCCCCACCCACTATCAGCCCAAAACAGACACCTCGAGCCAACACACCCACCCCCACTACACAGCAACCCCCCCCCCACCCCACGGGCCACAGCTTCCCAAAATATCGCCTGGGTCATTTCGGTTTTGTACTACCCCCTCGCCCCGCCTACCCCCCCTAGGTCACACTGCTAGACTCTTCACACTCCCACGCCACACCCGCGTCACGGTTACAGAAAAAATCAAAAAATTAAGGATTTTTCTTCTAAGAGCAGATCGATCGAATTTTCACTAAGATTAGGCAACATCTATACTGTAAAAATCTCAATTTTTTAGGATTGTTGGGGGGGGGGGGGGCGAGGAAGAATGTGGATCACGAAAATGCCCCTTTAACCCTGGACATACATTACATAAATGGGAATGTCTCTTTGTGTTTATTAAACATACAAAATAACACGTTACATGCATTTTGTTTGACGTCCGCCATGAAAATTGAGCATTAATGTTTAAGGTTTTATACAAAATCTACAATAAAGAAATTTGCAAAAACGGGTTGTAATAGGTTAATCTAGCAATACACACAAAATTATGTATCATACCGCTGTACATCAACGTCCATGACTATCGGTCGTTTTAAGTTTTAGCATAGCGGTAGTTGAGGCGGAGGTCCGGAGATATCTAACCAATCTTCACAGAACACATTAAATTCCGTCTCTAACGCAGTGCCATTGTGGACTGACAGTGCAATTTCCAACAAGCGGGCGTTCATTTGTATGATGTCTAGATGTTTCATGGACGGAAAGGAATGGAAATATGAGGCGACACCATCCGCCACATAATCATTTACACACCATCCCAATTACAAAGGACACCCCCAAACCCCAAAGGTGTAATAACATTTCAACATCAACACCCACAACGAATGCCATTTTAAGAGCTTATTATTTACCAAACTCTTATTATAAGAAAGAACTGAATACGAAGCTTTATGTTCTCCTCAACAATTTTTTTGGCTAAATTTCTGACTTTGTCCTTCCTTATTTTCTTCATATTCGAAATGAATTTGAAATTTGCGGCTTAAAATGTCTTTATATACTTACCATAGTTTGAAAAACCAGGTTTACGGTCAGCAAACACGCTTATTCGATAACGACTCTCGTCTGCAAACAGATTGGCATCAATGGCGAGATTGGCCTTAGAATCACCGGTTCCGGAATAACTCAACCATTTAGACGAGGGCATTTTGACGTATTGCGATCTTTCGACATCACGGACTACTTCAAAAATTTCCCACCTGTTAAAAGCAAGGTTAAGATTACTGTCATTGAGATTGAATTTGGTCAGATGTGATAGACTATGGCTGGCTGGCTGCTTCTATTGTTTTGAAATTTAACTACTTCTCCGCAGTGGTTTTAATGTGGACTGCTTCTATTGTTTATAATTATTTTACTTGTATCTGCCTCTAGTCATCATTCCTCTTGCTAAGATACAGTGCCAAATATTCCCAATTTTAATCGGAACTTATAAAAACCCAACATATACGATTGCCATCTTTTGTGCTCAAGCTCTTTTCTAAAATGTCTGAAGTACTACATCCCCAGCCCAGCCCAAATGAATCAAAATAGATACAACAATGCAGACGGTAAACCACAACCGATTTGGGCGCTTTAATGTGGACTGGTCATGGGTGTTATCATGGCCCAGATCTCGTCCTCGTCCGTTATTCATATACAAATTTTAAAAATAACCATTTACACCGTGGAGTTGATTCTTCAGTTCCAACGGGTTTTGAATAAGAAATATTGCTTGATTAAATAACAAATTAAGGATTTTTCGTCAAGATTTCGGATTTACGTGTTAAGCTTGGGATTTCGTGGCTGCCGCTGCCTGCTCAGCCAAAGCAGGTGTATGCTGTTTCTGTCCTTGCATTTGTTATATTATTTTTAAAAGCACAAATGTCCTAATATTTGAAGCCTTAAACAGATTGGCGTTATTGACTCGGTAAAAATTAACATGGTAATTATGACTTTTCATGGCAACTCTCTTTTATTTCAGATGCCAATGCCATTTGTCAATATCTGTAGAAAATATCTTTTAGGCGTGTGCATTATTTTTATCATAGACTTCGATTTGTTAGGTGATGTGATTTCCCAACTTAACCTAAAGGGTTTTAAAATAATGACCTACCGATAATACAACTTGATGCCTCTTCTGGCGTCCAAATCGACAGATTCTAAAGCCATTCGACTGGTTGGATTCAACTTGCTCTTGCAATTAGTTTTGCAACTGTAAGAGATATTCATTAAAAATGATCATGATAGGGGGGGTTGATTACCAGGGCATGTAGTTTTAAATTGCGTGTTCTTATCTGAAGTTAAGAAATCAAACTTACGTTATAATCATATTTGGAGGGTAACCGGTAGCGACGTACAAACTTTGATAAGTGATGGCCCTTCTTTCACCTTTGAAGACCACGAGTTTTAACTCATACGTCATCTCCTCAAACATATAGAATGTATCTATATTGATGATTCCTGATGTGAAATTGAGTTTACCTGCAATGCGATAATACAGAAATATTCAACCTCTATTGATCGATATCAGCAAAACTAAATGATTGTGCTACACCAGATAAAACTAAAAACCAGTTCGTTTCTGTTTTCACTTTACCCCTTCGCCATTACGAATGGGCAAGGGTATTATTATGAGCCTTTACATTTTGCTTCTGTTTTGTGATAAAATTTATTGCCTAATTGTATCTTTGACTTAAGCAGTAAAATCAAAACAAACAATTGTGGTCAAAATATGAAACAAAATGTGAGGACAGTTTAGCATATTGATTTAAAAGCAGTCGAGCGAGGTCTACGAACACGATGCTGGCTTGCTCGATATCAGCAAAACTAAATGGCTTGTGCTACACAGATTAAAAGAAAAACAAGTTCGGTTCTGTTTCCACTTACACCCTGGCCATTACAAATGGGCCAAAGAGGATTATATGAGCCTTTCATTTGCTTCTGTTTTGGTGATAAAACTTTATGCCGAATGTATCTTTGACTTAAGCAGTAAAAAGCAAAAACAAAAAATGTGGTCAAAAGATGAAACCACTAAACAAAGTGAGGACAGCTTGAGCATATTGATTAAAAGCATTGAGAAGAGTCTATGACCACTATGCCTGGCTTACTCGAATATTTTAGTATAGCTTTACTTACTTCCGTAGCCGCTACTATCATGTCCAACTCTTCCAAAACATCCGCCATAATCGTTTTCTTCATGGATGTAAGATGCATTGACAGTTCCGGGAAATGTCATTTCCGTGTAGTTCCAATTCCATACACTAAAAGTTTCATGTTCTCGTCTACACAACCATACATATCTGATACCTTTTCGGTTATTGGGGTCAACGTCCGGGTCATTAGTACCAGACTCTCCGTCAATGGTGACGATTTCATTCCATCTCACCAACCGTTCTGATCCACCGGATATGGCCACTACTAAAGGTGTTGGTATAACGCGAATAAACGTAGACTCAATGCTTTCCACCCCAAATTCTCCCCACATAGACACATTGAGTTCAAATCTGTACAGACCGTAATCCAGGACGGATCGTTTGACTGCCAGTTCTCGCTTTGTGAATCCTGACATTTCAGAATCTCCTAAATCGTAAATTTCAACTTCACTGTTATCAAATTCATCCACTGAGAACGCTCTCCATGTGTACATTGCATACTTAGCCGATGTGCAGTTCAATATTGCCGTGGAATAGACGAAGATGTCTCTAGAAGCATAGTATTTGCGGTGGTTAACATCTTCGTCACAGAAAGGGTAATACTGGTCGCACTTGTCTTATCCCTTACACTAATTACAGGATTAATAGCCAAATTCCTTTCGTAAACTACCGTGGGAGCGACGAAAAGCTCGAAAACCCATGTTGTGCGCCGAGCCGAACGAAAGCCGAATCTTGTAAGCATTCACTGACAAGGAAAACATTGGTCAAAGTTATATTTGGATCACGTCCTGAGGCTTTGCCTTGCAAGGCCTTCGAGGTACGCATTACTTACACTAGTGAAACGCAGGAATAGGATCTTTAAAATGCCTGATACCTAGACTCACAAGTGTTGGGCGAGCGCCCAGAAAGGCGAGCCAGTTATCTCAGATGTTGTTACATCTCTGAAATCGACGAAGTAGTGTTCAGTGCACACCATCTGATGCCAATATGACCGTGTCTGCTCAACTCTAGGGTTGGTGTTACGCCTGTCGAGGGAACCGTGATCCGAAAAAGTTCAAATCAAAGATTACTTCTTTGAATGACGACAGTTTTGTTCACCATTACCCAGTGCACGGATTAGATACATTTAATGTGATCGTATATACACCCGCTCTATTGTACCACCAGATGGCTCGTGGTCTGTGGTCTGCACTACACATGGGTAGTTGTGTTGTGTTGGTTTAGTTTGGCAGGTGTTCTAGGCAGAGCTGTTGTGGTCGGGGGGTCTTCAGACTACCAGAGGTGGTTCCATAATGTTGGACACGTTTTTTCTTCCAAGCGTAAGAAATGAGTTCTACCAAAATCTGGTTCATCTCCATCAAAACAGTTAGTTCCTTGTGGAGTTCTATCCATTTGTTTAGGTTAAAGGTCTCATTTTGATCAGCATAGTAAAGTGTATAATTCAGTAGTGTGAACAAAGTGGGCTTTTACATCATTTTCGGTCACGCCTCTGTACAGAGATCTTCTGGTAATGTAAGAAAGAACAATTGTTCTTGTGTGGAACATGCTGTTGTATATGGTCAGAGGTTGGTTTATTCGGACGTAGTCGGTGTGGTACCGTGGTCGTTTCTGGGCAATCCCCGGGTGGTATTGATGCAGTTTTGTGGCGCGACCGTGCTGTTAACATAGGTGTCTGTGAATCAAAACTTTACAAAACACATCTTTTCTGCGGCTTAATGAACAGCACACTCTCCCTTACAAATACAGTTTCCTTTTAACGCAAATTCCACTATTAAATTTTCACACTTTCGCATATGTTGCGACCGCCAACGATTTGTCTCGAGACAGCGATGTTTTCCCGATGCATCATGGGAACAAACGTCGATCCAGAGCCGTGTAATTACACAAGAAATACAAATATTACACAGTAACACGTCACTGATCATTTAGTTTGTCAATATAACATGAATGGTCGGTTGCATGCGGATACACACTACAACGGCTTAATTTTACAGAAGTAAATCATTTGATTTCTTTCAATCACACAAAACTTTCTTGATTGGGACTGTTTCAAATTAAATAATCAAACTACTTGCGTGTTAATCCAATGAAGTTGGCGGCGATGTCGATCCTTGCAGTCAACAATTGGACTGGCTAGTGCACACCGTTATTGCGAATTGCTGATAAATACCTCAGGCCTGTTTTTGGACTTATATTTGACGTCAGATAGTTCATTCATAGTTAAGTTAGTTTGTTTTGCGTAACATACACAAATCACTAAATGTGCCCCACCTAATTACAAGCACCATTTTCCACTATATACCTTAATTCCAAATTCCAAATTGAAGTCGCATCCCGAACTATACCATTTAATGTGAGTATATGCACGTAATACCAATTAACCCATTAGTTACACAATAAATAATTTCCGGTTGTAAGGGGTAACATTAAAGTACAGGCGTGTGCAAAACTCGTTGGGACACTTGCTCTGTACACCAAACAGACGTTCTTGCTTTCATGGGAGAAGGGAGCGAGAGTTGGTTTATATTTCCAAAGCTTGTCCCAGTACAGGGCTCTCAATAAAAGTGTAACACGAGTCGGAAATTGCTTGTTTTAGGCACATGACATCGTGTCGTAATTTATACACATTTGATGTCACAATTCAAGAGGCCCACACAGCGAACCTTATTCTTTCCAAGTACAATTTACCCCATACGATAGCTTTGTCAAATCTGGAGATATCGCAAGGTTTGCAGTAAGCGAAATCCACTCTGTGCCACACTTTTCAAATTTAATAAAAGCGATAGATTAGGATAGAAACACGTTTATGAATAAACATTTTCAAACATAGCAATGAATGAAACATGTTGAACATGTGTGAAAATGTTATGTAATAATTGATTTGACACCCTCAATTAAGCCGGGTGTTTGTGAGTGCATTGTTTTATGATCTCAATAGTAACTATCCAGCATGCAGAAAGTGCATTCATCATGATCTTTTGCAATCTTGTCAGATGGAGTTGGGGGGTCCTGGAAAAGAAACATGGGCAGCAGAAATGGCAACAGTTTCAGTTTACTCTCGAGGAGAGAAGCTGTGGTCAGGTGTTGCAGTATAATTGAAACGCGAAACGCTTCTGCAGGAGTTGAGAAGTTATCAGTACAATTCCAGTTGAGTTTCCGGGTAGGAAATTACCTGTTCGTCAAACGGTTACAAGGAACTACAGAAAGTATGTTAGATATGCCACCTCAGTCAACCAACTTGAACTCTGGTAATTCGGGAGCACCAAAAACTGCAAGAACCAGCTGAATACGACAGAGTACAGCCAGAACAGTACGGCCTGTGCTCTCCAACGCAGATCCCACATCTCGCAACAGACACAAACCCTCTAGCCGACATTCACACAGTTCATCATTCAATAGAATCACCCACTTAGATTGCAGTGGCATCCGTACGTCAGGAACACAGCATTCCTTAGAGGACGGAGATGACCAACGAAGGCTTCAATACTGTTCACGGGGCTTAGTTAACCCAGAAACCCACGGTTCTTGTAGATGTCTTGATTGGGGACGAAGCCACTTTTCCGAAGAATGCCATGGTGAATCTCGAAATGTGCGACGTTACGCCCCGCGGCAACCCCCTGATGAGTCTGGACTTATGTCACAGACCAGGACAGCATAAGAAACTCCTTTTTGGATTGCATGCATGATGGGCAACGGGGCGGGGAACAATTGTCGGCCCGCTTTTCCTCAGGAGAAAACAATGAACGGACAACGGTACCTTGATATGGTTAATGACTTGCGGGTTGGCCCTCATCTTCTACGTAACTGGCCGGTTTGGTATCAGCTGAACGCTCATGGCTCCATAGGAGAGAGTGTGGTGGGTCTCCAAGATGGTGCACCCAGGGTCATTGTGCAAAAGAGCTGTACACGACAGGCTCCAGGAACTTTGCCGCACCCGAGTGTTGGGATCGTCACGACGTTGAGTTTCCCCGAGGTCTCCAGACATGGACGCCACGTTAGATGTTAGACGTTTATTAATGGGGCATTTGAAGAGCAAAGTCTACACAGAACACACCCGCGAGTACTCCCAAGAGCTGCAAAGAAGGATCACAGGAAACGAGGTCACGCAACTCAGCCGCTGCAGAGTGCCAGGGAGGGCTGTCGAGGCATGCGTTCACGAGCCGCACGCTGCATTCAACGAGGAGGTTCATGTCGAAGGAAGAGGAGATTGAGCAGATTAAATGATTTATTTCTCATCCCATCCTAGATTATGGACTTTATTTTCAAGAACAGAAGAAGATTGATCATGGACTAATTGTGCCAAATCGAAACAAATATTGAAACTCATATGGACTCTATTACCAGTATTTGGTTCAAGTGAACATTTTGCAGATATTGGAATCATGGGTTGCATATAGCACGTGAATTTTGTTGGCATTACATGTACATTCTCTTTTTGAGTGCCAAGTAATGTGGCACTGATACGTTCACTTTTTCAACTCCAAAGTATGGAATGTGCAATATTTTTATTTATGACTTGAAATATTAGTGTAAATAAAAAGTATTCTTTAAATTAAGCTTTAAAGATTTATCCATGGAAAAATGTCTCTTTACGGCTGTGTTCATTTAAACAATGCTATGTTTGAAATGTTATTCAGAAAAGTGTGTTTATGAAAAAGTGGACAGAGTGGATTTCCGCTTACTGCACAAAAAAATTGCGTATATCTCCAGAATTGACAAAAGCTATGTGATCGATGGGGTAACAGGGCCGGCGGACGGAGGAAGCAAGGAAGCAAAATGAAAGTGGTGCGGCGGGCTAATGATGTTTCCGTGTTAGCATAGTAGCTATATAAGAGCGTACGAGATTTTAGCCCGCAATTATGCTCCGGACCATATGGCTCCCCTCCTGCGCGAAGCGCGAAACCCTGGCAATGTTCGCTTTCCAAAAAAAACTTTTTCCCCCATGCAAAATTTGATTAAAAAACAATTTGACAATAATGCTTATAGGTATGATCAACGGGTTTAAAAGTACAATATAGTTGATGGGTTAAGTTTTGTTTGCCAATTAAGCATAAAGGGCCGTATTCTCAAACGCTGTTTAAAGAAACGGTTGGGGTTTTTTTTTTTTAGGCCTGAAAAAACGTGGTTAGCTAAACGCCTGTTTAAGAAAACGCAGGTTTAAGATTTTAACAAGTCGTTTAGCTAAACAGTATTTAATCGGCCCGTAAATATCATCCACCGAACTGTGCACTTATCTTCGACATATCATGACGTATGTGCGTGAACAATTTTATATGTCAGACAAGGCATTCCGTAGTTTAAAGGCAATGGCCGGAAGCCAGGGTATTTCAAGAAGTCGCGTTACCGCAAGGAGCTTTAGAATTCGTTGAATGATGGAGACAAACCCCGGGCTATTTAAAATGTTTTATCAGTCAGTTGGATCGAGTTTATTAATAGAATAAAAAAAAAATCGGCCTTGCCCATGGCGCCGCATTAGACATTAAGCTACAGCTAGCTGACCAGACTATACGTACAAATGAATAGGATATCTTTTTTAGAATTAGGAAAACTATGTTCCCTGACAAATTTATTGCCAATGTAAGATTTTGAAAATGCTGTTGTAAATGAGAAAATAATATAGAAAATATTACCGACGGAAATAAAAATCAATCGACGGAAAGTCCATGTTGTGAATGTTTTACTTAAAAGTAGGGAGATCTTTTGGAGAGTTAAAAGGCGGTGAGTTGTCACTTCAAAAGCAAGCATTTTGAAGATATATTAGTAAAACGCGTGATATAGCGTGTTTGTAGTGATAGTGGAAATGTTTTGTACTTGAAGTGGGGAGTCATTTTGAGAGATAAAATATGGTGAGTTGTTACCTTCGAGTATTAGAAGAGTACGTTAAAATAAGTGTTGAGGTGGTGTGTTATGAATGGGTTACGGTTTACATTTTGAAGTAGGGCAGGTTGTTCCGAGAGTTAAATATGGAGAGTTCCCACAGAGTATCATTAATTTTTTTGTTTGCTACTTACCAACATTACTTTTCCTAATATATCAAATAGTATGTTACATCAAAAAATATTTTCTGTACTGTGAAGGTGATAATCACCATTACCATATATGATATCTACTCTCTCAAACTACCCTCCATTTACTGACAAGTACAACCCTTTTTATTTTCTTCGTAGTAACACACCAAACAGAATGGTTTACCAAACCACAACTCTTGCAATACTCTGAATTAAATCACCACATTTCAAACTCTACAAAAAAAGGCCTTCACATTGGGTAAGGTTTTCAAACCACCCCAATTATCAACATAGAGCAACATCATCCCAAACAAATACGTTGCCTAATATCTAACTCTGCCAACGAGGAACTCACCAATTGACCTCTCTAATGATCCCCCACTTTAATAAGGACAAACATTCCCAATTCGCCAAATAATATTCACCGATCAACTGTTGCCAATTTACAATACTCTTAACTTTTCCCACCTCCCTGGATGTGATATATCACCATATGTTAATGCTACCAAATTCTGTATGCCGTGCATATGATGGAAGCCTCCAGTGCTGAAAATGACGAATAAATTTATTCGTATTTTTGTATTTCTCCCGTCTTATCAACTGTTGATGCGTTGTGCGGCATTGCATCATTCAATACTATAACAGATAAACCCGAGCATGAAATAGAAGCAAAGGAAAAAATGGCGGGAGACGAAATAAACTGAGGGACTCGGAACAGAAATATACGAGAAATAAAGGAGGGGTAAATGGTCTATCCACGGTAACATAGAGCTGAACATATCAGGCAATTTGATGAAAAACTGAAGTAAACACGCCTTAAACTTCCCCCGGACCAAGTCTATCTAAGTTTTACAACGTTTTAGGCATGTTAACGATGATTCGGCTCCTAAAATTTAAACAGCGTTTAAAGGTACCATGCTTGAGAATTGCGTTTATTTTAGGAGCGTTTAAATTGCGATTTTAACCAGTGATTAGCGTTAAACATCGTTTGCGAATACGGGCCCCTTGTGTTTATGTAGGAGTTCCTATATCAAGATGTCTGGGGTGGGTGCGGGAGGGTGAAGCGCGGAACCTTTCAATATTCGCTTTCCAAAACACATTTTCCCATGCAATTTGATAGAAACAACATGAATTTGTAGTGGTTGACTTTACAATGTGTGTATGATATGCTTTTAAAGCTACAGAGTGGTCCCAAAAATCTGTACACTTTTCTTAGGCAAATTCTCAAATGCGCCGGACATATCAAAATTTACTTGAGGATATTTATTAACTTCAAAATCCTTGTGGCCTGGGGAAAACGGGGTTGAAAAAACAAAGTGATGAAATGACCAAAATGGCCGCCATCTGGAGAAAAAAAGGTGAAAAAACCCACTTTGCACACAAGTAAGTCTATGGTACTTAGTTGGCAAGCATTTATAGCAAAGATTGATCACTCCAAAACATAGTTAGGAACAACGCACCCAGTAAGGGGACTTGGTATTATTACTTCGTTGTAAAAAAAAATTTTTTTCCTCAGTTGTAAAATTGACTTATTTTTTGGAGCTAAAACACTGAGCTACAGTTTTCAAAGGGAGTAAGTGAATGACAAGAAAAAATGCAAGGCCCTTTTAATTTAAAATTCTCTCCCAATGGAATAACTGAAGAAAGTGTATTCAAGTGACTCAAGTATAGCTCTTTGGTTCAGTTTCATGATTGAAATGTTCTCTCATTCATTTTTGAAGGGTTAAACTCCTCAAAAAACTTGAAGGGGTGGTCAGGAGCTGGTTATGAGAGCCTGACAGTTCACGCAATGGTATTGATATTGTTAATATGAAGTATTTACGTGTGTTGCAAATTTGTTTTTTTGGACTATTTTTCTCTACACAGCCGCCATATTGTTATTTGAGCTTGTTTCAAACGTCTTTTCAACCAGGTTTCGTAAACACGATATTCTAGGTAATAAATATTCAAAAGAATTTGCTACGTCACCACTTTTGAAGAATATGAAGACAAATAAGTTGGAAAACGTTTTGTCACTCTGTAGGTTTTGATCAACGTTTTAAAAAGTAAAATCTATGGGCCATGTTCAAACAATGTTTAAAATACACGGTGGGTAGGCCTAAACTGTGGTTAGCTAAACGCAATGTGTAAAGAACCCGCAGTTTAAATTTTAACAAGTTGTTTAGCTAACCACTGCATTTAAACGCCGGTCGTCGTCGTCCCGTAAATATCATCCACCGAACTGTGACAATTATCTTCGCCTATATCAATACGTGTGTGGCGGTGACACATAATAATATGTCCGACAAGGCCTTCCGTATTTTAAATGCAATGCCCGAAACGCCCAGGGTATTTCAAGATTTGTTCCGGTACGAAAGGAGCTTAGAATTTGTTGAACGATGGAGACAAAATCCCCGGGGCGCGGCCTATTTAAAACTGTTGATGTCGTTGGGCGCAACTTGCTATCATTCAATACTGAAAAGATAAACACGTAGCTATGAAAATAGAGAAGTGTAAAATCAATGAGGAATCGGCAAAGAAAGATAAGAGAATAAAGGAGGTTGGAGGGTAATGGTCTAACCCCACGAGCATCACATAGAGCTAAAAATATCAGGCATTTGAAGAAAACGTAAAGTTAAACACGCTACTAAACACCACGGACCAAGTCTAATTTTAAACACACGTTCTTGGCATGTTTAACGATGTTCGGCTAAAAATTTAAACACCGTTTAAAGTTAACCATGCTTTTGAGAATTGCGTTTATTTTAGGAGCGTTTAAATTGCGATTAAACCAGTGATTAGCCGGTTTAAACATCGTTTGAGGATACGGGCCTATGAGTGATAGTTTTGTTTGAACCTAAGCAATAAACTGTTCATGGAAGTTGTATCTTAAAGCTGTCTGGGGTGGGTTGTGGGAGGGGTATCCCCCTCCCCGCAAAGCGCGGAACCCTTGCGATGTTCCTGTCCAAAACAATTTTCACAATGCAAATTTGATTGAAAATTAGTTGAAAAATGCTTAGGATGGAGTCAACGGTTTTATTTTAAAAACTAAAAATTATATGTTTTAAGTGTTATGCAAAGTGTTCAATGGATAGTACGCCATGGTGGTTGCAGGCAAAGTGCGGAACACTTGGCAATGTTCGATTTCCACAACACATTTCTCATGCAAAGTTGACAATTTGAAATATAAGTTGTCCCTATATAAGCTTGGAGCGAGTTCAATATTTACCCTCACTTTAAACTCTAAAGGAAACAAACCAAGATATGTCATGCCACTGAACTCGCGGGTCTATACTTCTGATAGGTGAAACGAAAGATTTGGGGATACATATATTGCGGTAACAGCAGTAAAGTAATTTCTTATATATTAAATCATTGAAACCCAATATATTTCTTACCCTTGTATTTGCCTACAGAAATGCCTTGAAAGTGAAAACCAAAGGCGATTTTGATTTGATTAATTTCAATGTAAAACATAGGCTGTAACATAGCTAAAGTCCGAAAAGTTCACAATTATTGTACCACCAAAGAAAAATGATTTCAGATTATAATCTAGTCATTTCACATGGAGATATGTTTGATAGAAAGCTTACATTAGTGCAAGGAAATAGAATTTTAAGATTTTTCAAAAACTGTATGTGAAATCTACGTTACACCTTCAAATTTTTAAAGATTGTGGGTTACAAAGTAGTTTAAAGTATAAGAGTAGGCTAAAGGTCATTTCATAGTGTCATGCCGTTCTACCGCTTTACCGCTTGATGATGCATTTTGCAATTTACGTCAATACGCAGAGACTTTTGTTTCTTTTGATTCTCTCTAATCTCTTTCTCTATCTTCTCTCGCTTTTTTTGTTTTGTTTCTCAAAAAGTGGGTTGGTGCGTCGAACGCCGCACCTGGCGCATAGCGTGCGCCGGCCCTGGGTAAACTGTACTGGAAAGATAGGCCTTTAATCTTGAATTGACAATCAAATTTTATAAATACGACACGATTTCATGGCCTAAAACCACAATTCCGAGGTTACAACTTTTATTGAGACGCCCCTGTAGTTTTGGCCAAGATTGTAGCTTATTTATATATAGAATCAATAAGTGAAAAGGCCATAATGTATGTACCTGTATTTCATTCACAGGGGTTCACGAAGAACTCTTTATGTCAGTTCAACAAACAATCTTGAGTTGACGTCAGCCGTGCGGGCCATTATCCATGTTAAGTTTATTCCTTGAAAGGTCACCGAGTGCCAAACCTCCTTTACACTAAGCAAACTTACGAATTCATAGGGATTTTGCCACGCTGAGCATATCAGTTTGGTCTGTTGCACACACGATGTTTTCCATCTTTCGGCGAAGAAGTCATTGAAGGTTCTGCAGTGGAACACAAAGGAGCAGGTCGGCCTTCTGGATTCTTCCATAATACGTTTTGCGTTCTCATCTTCAGCAAAACATTTCTGAAGGTTTGTTCCACCCATTCCATTCGCATTATACTACAGTTTTATTGTGTGGCGTTGAATGGTTGTTCTAAAGTGCAGTCAAGGTTGGAGTAATTCTGTAGTTTTGATATTATGTACACCGTTTTGGGAATTGGTAGTACCCGTCATCAAAATCCCACGTATAAGTAGACCCTTACCGGACGCATGCGTCGCCTTGACAACAATGCTTCTTCTTCCCAGTTTGAAAGTAGTTTATTCTATACGTCCCAAAACCTTCTCTGTCTTCCGTTACATGGTATCGGATGACATTCTCCGCCATAATCAATTCGTTATAACTCCTCTTTTTTCAAAGTGTGTGATTGTCCATCATAGATCCATAATGTCAGAAGAGCAGTGTCTGGTCACTGACAAGATTCCATCCTTCTGATGGTGAACGTTGTAATGACCCCACTCCATGTATCGATGACTCAGACTAAAAATATGAGACATAGTGTCAGTATCAAGTAATGACTGGGCGCTGTCTTGTGTCAAATCCATCGCTGGTTTCGTGTGAACCATCAGATCTCCCCAATCAATTTCATATTGCGCTTCCGTTGGGAAATGAATGCCCTTGGCTCTATACAAATCGAAAGTAATTGTTGTATACCCCTGTGATGTATAGAGGCGACTCAGCCGACTACACTCCCACGCCATACCCTTTACTGTGATATTTAAACTACAATCGGTTCTGGAAGCGAGTAATGTTCACTACCCAGCAGGTTAGACGCGTAAACAGTGACTAGAAAATCCCAACGTTTCAGAATACAGATGTGTCCTGTTTGTTTTCTTTCCTTTCGCCACCAGCGCCCTACAGTAAACCTGACTACCATCCTTGAAGCCACGTCAGAAGATGATACCCTGATTATCCCAGTCCGAATGTGGCTATTCTCCTAGCCTTTTTTTTTCCAACAGTAATGTTTGGTAACGGACAGGGACAACCAGGTTCAAAATTGGTTGTTCCATGTCAATGATGTCAGTGAATATCATCCAGCTTACTCTAGATTGGATATGTTCACGGTAACTTCTTAGGTACCAAAACTCTGCTACATCATCATATTTTTACCACAGTATTATCTTCTTGGATTGGGAAGAGGCTTCGAGGTACCTTCGGTAAGTTCTCCCTTTTGTGAGTTGTAGTGGCCCTTTCTGCATCAGGTAGGTGGTCCTATTGATTTCCGTGGAACGTGTAATTGTGACGAACGTTCCTACAACCATTAGGGAATGCGCCAGTGTAAAATAATCCATTGTGACATTGTGGACTGGATTTGACTTTAATATAAGTCCAATGTTACATTGCTAACACAACTTAAAGCCCATATAGTGACGTTGTAATCCGCATGAACATCATCGACAATCCATTGCAATAACTGAGTCATTGTCTTCGCGTTTTTCATTTCAGCTCTCAATTTCCACCAAATTTCCGTCATTAAAGTCAATTTTTATAGTCAGAGTAGAGCCAATCATCATGTCAAAAAGAAGGCAATGGGAGTGGTAGGAATTACGTAGATCTCTGACGTCCACATTCTGAAACCCTTGATAGCAAACTCGATTCGGACTGAATGTTATCTGTGAAAGGGCCACTGACGAGATTCCATGTGGTAATTTCTAAGGGATAGAATCCTCTATCATCGTAATTGTCGGGATCGATTATTACGTAACCCTCTCCTGCAGCATCGTTCATCGAAAACCTGCGAACTATGGTAAGATTAAACGCGACATTGTCGAATTTTTCCCGAAAGGACAGATTTGGTACCAGTAAACATATCTTATTCCCGAGAAGCTGAAACGTCGCCGAATGTCATCGGTGGTGGTTTGATGATCCGGAAGTTGGTGATGGATTTGAATACTGCTTGGCTTTCTATAATTGACCAAGCTGACCAAGAAAGAGGCGTTTTTACGTAGAACGGGGAAGAAGCCGATGGACTCGTACAATGTCGCCACGCTCCCTTTCGACCTACATGAAAGGTAAAATGGAAAAGTGAAAACTTTTAGTCAACTTGTCAATCGATAACTCATTATGAAACGTGCATCGTTGCTAATTTCGTTCGTGTCAGAATGTAGGCTCCTTGAGGGAGGCTTGTTAAACCTTTGGCACAGTTTTCTTATTGGCCTAAAAGTCCCTGTTTTTTTCTGATGGTACATATTAAAAGGAAAAACAAAATATCAAGGTAAGCTTTCTGTAGGTGAATTTTCATAAAAGAAACCCTTGACCCATCTGAGGGGATTGACGCATTTAGGGTAAGACATTCCTATTTGTACAATTATACCTTTTAATTCTGGTTTACCCTTACCAGCAGTGCCTTTTAATGTTGCATCTGTCTGTATCAAGTAAAATATAACCTATGATGTATGAATGAAATATCTTACCATTGTTTTCAAGGGATGCCGCCGACCATACAGAGTGTTTGATCTATCGGGTATCACTCCGTAGATTGACTTCTTTCTTCGTTTCCACGGCCCTGGAAAAGGTAGGAACATGTCATCTCCAATATTCACTTCGAAGGTAACATTGGTTGCCTGTAACGTAATTACAATTGCGTGTTGAAGTTCCGAAGGAAATTTGATGACGATGGTTCCATTTTGTATTGGTAAACAGTAGTGTTGATGTCTTGTTAGTTTCAGTCTTACATTGCAATGATTGCACAGTTACAATAACCTCATATCGGCAGTGCGATGGAACAAGGTTTGAAGTGCAAAGCTACACATTTCGAACTTCCCATCAAACATAATATTATGCCAAAATCTTGGTTGGTGGCTTTGAAATGGTTCTTCGGGCTAAACGCAGCCGCCCGAAACCCATTTCAATAGCCTCAAGGCAACCAGTAAAATAAGTGAGAAGTGATCCTAATACCTGCAGCACACAGTTGTACACATGCATCTATTCACCTCACGACCTTTTTAGCAACTCACACGGCGAATATGATTTTAATTACATTGTTAGGGCGGCATCAAAACGCAACACCGTTTAGTGTACCAGTTCGCCCGGGCCCCTTTCCGGCTGGAAACGGGTTCTACTGTTCATAAATGTAATGAAACACCCGGAAGCGCTGGTCACCCCAATTGATTTTCGAAATCGGCCTTCTTAATTGGTCCTTTTGCGCTAAAAGTGTCATGTTGACTTAAAAAAATGTGTTTGGTTTTTAGTTTTTTAATTTATTTAAAAAATGCCATTATTTCGAGCCAGTGCACACGGTTTACTGATGTTACCATCAAAATTTGCGCTGATGAAATGAAAACAACCTTAGAATCACATAATTTAAAACAGGATCCTGTAAGGTCACCAATTTTGGCAAGTGAATAAGTTATCTCTTTTAAAGCTATATTTTAAGCACTTAACTCAGTAATCAAAATAAATCAAATCTACGCAACAGAAATTGAAATAACAATCTTGAAAGCACCAATAAAATCCTGTAAAATCACCATTTTTGCTACATATGGTTGTGGTGTCCAGGCCTGTACTAAAGAGGAAAGGAGAACGGGGGGCTTGTTGCACCACTTCATAACAAAACGCACTTTCTAACAAAATTTTATGAACTGCGTTAGCATCTTGTGACAGAACAAAAAAGGACACTTCGACGCACTTTATAACAAATAAAAGTGATGAAATTTCCAACGATCTTCCATTTAAAACATTACTAACTCCATACGTAAAATTTTACGACTGCGTTAAGCCCCCTGTGACAGAACAAAAAAGGGACAACTTCGACGCCCTTTCTAACAAATTAAATTTTGATGACCTTCAAAGCTCTACATTAAAGAACACTAACCGACCATATCAACTCGCCCAATACCAACTTGTCCCTTGCAAATCGCCCTAGATTAATTCGTCCCAGTAGTACCCTTAACGGCCCCCATTTGACTGTGCCCATATCAACTCGTCCATAGCAAACTCAGCATAACAACTCGCCCCATTATTAATTGCACATAGTCAACTTCTTCCAATATAATCTAGCCCGATACAAACTAGGCCAAGCATTCCTCGCCATTACCAAATCGCCATGGTATCAATCTTCCCATGCTCATGGTCAATCGCTTAGTGATACTACTAGCCCGATCAAAATTGCCGAATTTTAACTCTACACATTTCAACTCGGCCAATAACACTCGCCCCAAATCGAATCGCTTCTTACCAATTCACCTTATTAATAACTTTCCCTATTTGGCTCGCCAATCAGTAACTCCTACCTATTTTCTCACACCCAATCCGTGGCCCAGGGTGATCACTCACTACCTTATTCAGCCCTCTATAATTTGAAATATAGCCAAAATATCTTCGAAGACGATATAACGTCAGCAACCCACTCTGTTACGAAATTGTTAAAAATTTTGTTAAGCTGCTACTACTACTGCTGCTCTTGCGGTAGTACAAGTCGAACACACTGTACTGAATCTTGATAAAACCGTATGATTTAGAATTATGTTCGTCCAGACAGCTTCAACTCAACTCAACTCATATCAATTCGCCCTACCACTTACCAACTTAACAATCTACTATAGACGATACTTCAGCAAACACTATGTAACAATTAATAGTTAAAAACTGTTTGTTGTTCTGCTCTATTACAGTAAGAGAATGACAACTGTAACGAATTACATTATAAATTTGTTCCATTTCACTTGTCCCATATCAAATCTCCCACCATATTTCATCTCCCTTTCCTACCTAAAAAGTAGTTCAGTAACGATAAAGGTTTCCTTAGCTGCTGCTGTTCTACATGGCAGTAAAATATTATACTTCAGCTACACTCTTGCATAGAGAATGTATAAAATATCTTCATATTTTCAAAAACTGTACCATTAGGACATGCCTCCGTCAGGCTTGCTTCAACTCAATCATACCAACTCGTCTACCTTAATTCAGCCAACTTTTTACCTATCACATACCTCTCTATTGTATTACTTAGTGTAGTGAAGTTATTTACTGCCATATAGAGCCAGCAGCCAAACGCACTTTGTACCAATTTGTTTACAAAGTGGTTTGAAGCTGTCGCTTTTTAAAAAATAACCTCTTTGTAACAATTTTGTTAGCAAAGTGGTGGGTTATGATGTACATCATCATGTGAACAGATATTTAAAGTATTTTAAGTATTTTAAAGTTGGTAAATAGGGTTGATTTAACAATAACTGTAAAGGGCTACCTGCTGGGGTTCCATTTTTGCTTTCGGTCCGTGTATTTTAACACTGGATATATTTTTTTTTATTATTTGTCTATGTTTCAGTTGGGCTTGCATTGTCATATCGAACAGCACCAGCTTAACGCACTTTGTAACAATTTTTTACATAGTCGGTTAAAGCTGTCCCTTTTTAAAAAATTTTACACACTTTCTAACAATTTTGTTGTTCAAATTGGGTTGCTGAGGTACGTCGTCATGGGAAGTTGGCAAAAACGCGCCAATTCAAAGCATTTAAAATAGACAAATAAAAAAAAAATGACTAAATATTTGCATCCTTAAAAAAAACGCGGACCGAAAAGCCAAAAATGGCCCCTAACCGGTCGTCTTACTCAGTTTACTGTTAACTCACCCACTTTACAACTTTAAAATACTTTTAATATCTTCCCATGACGAAATACCTCATCAACCCACTTTGTAAACACAATTGTTACAAAGTGGCGTTAATTTTTTAACAGCGACAACGTCACCTATTTTGTAACAAAGCGTTACAAAAGTGCAATAATTTTTAGTGGTGTTGAAGTTATCAACTTTTTTACGCAATATACCTTAAAACCCTAAATGCATTTTTTCCACTTTTCAAAATCACGGAGCGACCCCTGCCTTGTTTTTTTTTTAATATTACATTTTTTTGTTACTACATTAATTAAACCAATCACAAATACCACTACCTCCCATTTTTGCGGTGATCGCAAGGTTTCTAGTCATTTTCCTTTAGGTAATGGCCCATTCCATGTCAACATTCGAGATGTGCACCGAAGCACTTCATGGATTTTTTTCGCTTTAAGTGTGATGTCGACATTAATGAGATTGAAAATCCTGAATTTTGAGCGTCATAGTCCCATTTCGTTTTCCTCTAGAGCAATTTTAGGGGGGGTCACCATCAAAGGTGCCCAATGTGAACCTAAATGTTGGGAGGGTCACAGATTTGTAATGGAGCCCTCCACAACTTTGAAAATCACTACCCAAGGGTAATATTTGTTGTAGAATTAAATCTGGCATCAGGAAGTTCATAGCATGTTTACTTTGAGAGTTATGAGGCCTAAATATGCGCCTTTGTTTCATTCCAGGGCCAATCTGGGGGGTCATAAACTTCCAAAAGTAAAGAAATTTGTATTGTCCATCTTTTGGCCAATCAGAGTTACATAGTGACCCACTTTAAACCAATACATTATGAACTCATTAGAAAAGTAATAAGTGGGGTACAGCCCCTTGAATGGTAATTGTTAACTTTTTTCACACATTTTGACCCCCTGAAAAACCAATGTTTGCATCGACACCACCCTCCTACTTCATATATTTTGAAGATATTATCCATTACCATCCTCCTTGAAAGAACTAGCTTGGGGGTCTTAATTTTTTCACACAAAAAAATAACACACACAAAGGTATACGTGACCCAGGGTCATTGTACACCACGTGTATATCAACCATCTACTTTCTTGGGATTATCAGCAAAGTTTTCTTGTGCTGAAAAGAATGAAGACACCAGTCACCAAGCTGGTTCTTTCAAAATAGTCGTTTGATAATGCCAGCTCAACATATATAAGTAGAGGGGTATTTCGCACGTCAACATTGATTTTCAGGGGGGGGGGGGGCCAATATATGTCACCATGCAAAAATTAGGATTTTTCCAATAGGCTGTAACTCACTTATTGCTTACCTAATATGGTAGAAAGTCCTGCATTGTGACTCAGATTAACAAGCAAATGGACATTAAAATGTTGTTACTTACGGAGTTCTGACCCCCTAAACTTGGTCCTAGATGAAAGACTTGCATTTTACCCCCAAATAACTTTAAAAGTAAAGAGGCTATCACATTTTGAATGCCAGATTTGAATTCTAACACCATAAAAATTCCCCCAGATAGTGATTTTCAAAGTTAGGGAGGGTTCCCTTTACAAGTTTATGGCCCTCTTAAAATTGTCTTTTGCATCGCACAGCATTTTTGATGGTGACCCCCAAAAATTTCTGAATGCTAAGGTGGGAAAAAGAAGGGTGGTAGGCAAGCTCAAAATTTCAGGATTTCATCTAATCAAATCTATCATCACACCAAAAAGAAAAAAAATTCCATGGACAGGCTGCGGTTGCAAATCTCGAGTTTGACATGGAAGAGCCAGATGTAAGGGGATATACATATCCAATGTTACTACGGTAGGAAAGTGAGATTTTACGCCCCCCCCAAAAAAAAGAATTACTGTTAAATTCTGATTTTCATTAATGCGAACATAAACAAGGGATTGAAACATTCAAAAGCTTGGGAAAGTATTAAAGGCCAATCGCGGTTCACGTAAAAAACTATTGTAAAATAATGTTAACAAACAAGGCAAGTATCCTGACAAATTGAAACTGCATGAGATGTTTATATTTGCTGAATAATTGTTAAATATAGTCATTCTTTACCAATTAAAGAAATCAACACAAGTTAGGGAATCAACGAGTGTAATTCGTGGTGATTTGATCTTGGCGAGTAATAATAGGGTGAGTGAAAAAGCATGGGACGATTTTCATGATGCCCAATTCGTAATGGGTGAGACGTAATCTTGGCATAGTTGGGTATAGGCGCTAGTTCTGATAGTTGCATTGGAAGAGTTTATCGGTGGAATAATAATGGGGCAAGTTGATATGGGGCGAGTCGATATGGGGTGAGTAAATATTGGGGCGAGTTGGTAAGGGAGGAGTTGGTATGGACCGATTGATATGGATGAAGTCCAATATGGAACGAATTATTATGGGGCGAGTGGCTATGGACTGTTTGGTATTGGGCGAGTTGTTCGAGTTAGTGTTCTTTAATGACACTTTGATTATGGACATCTTTGATTTCGTCAAATAGATTTTGTTACAAGTGGCGCGCGTCTAAGCTGTCCATTTTTGTTTGCCAAAGAGCTAAAACGCAGCTTCGTAACCACTTCGTGTGGAGGTAACGTCCTGAAATGGACCATCTGGAAAATGTCCTCACTTTTTAATTTTGTTATGCAGTGCGTCTAAGTTTGTCCCCTTTTTTTTCTGCAGTTCTAGAGTGTTAACGCAGTTCCTATACAATTTTGTTACAAGTGCGTTTTTTGTTATGAAGTGTGTGCAATAAAAGGCATCCCCAGATTTACCAAAGGTCGACGTCATCATATACGCTTTAACCGTAACGAGAAGTATCCAATATCTACAGAATCGCGTCAATATTGAAAGAATATAAATCTCTAACATTGGAGGTTGCCCACCACCTCTTGCTGCTCCTCTGTTTTTGTGGTTGGTTTTTTAATTATAACCTTTTCTTGAGGCATCTTTATGAGCGGGCATCGCCTGCTAAGTAGAGAATGATGCCATATATTATCATCACGCTATATTTTCACCATCAATTTTGACGTTGGTGTTGTACAAAATACTTTATCATATAGCAAAGGTAGTTTTTTTATCCCCAAATTTCCCTTGGGATCGAGAAAACATAGAAAACTATGAGAAACGTCAGGGCATGCTACCCCTGAAAAATCAAAGCTTAGGGCCAGGGGTAGCCCATTGTCGATTTTGTTGTTTCCTCATTCTAAGTGCAAGCAAAATTTAACTTTTTAAACACTGCTATCCACCACTGGAACTCACTGCCAGCGAGATAAAGGCCATGAGTGATTTAATTTTATTCAGCAATTAGTCAAAGGAAATTGTCAATTCACTCGTCTATTGCATATTGAGCGTCTCACATTTTTTACCTTTTCTTTTTTGTTTCAGTTTTCAAGTAATTTGTTTTGTTTTCCTCTTCTCTCGTTCATCATCATGTTAAGGACCCAAAGGGGATTAATTAACCTTTGCTTTTAAAGGCGTTTTGGCTGATCATTGGTACTGTTGTTCGTTCAGTATATTGATAGTGTCATGTATTAATTTTTAGTGCAATCTATTTACGTAAACTGTATCCTCTTTAAACTTTTTTTATCATTAATTAATCATCCAATTATAATTGCATAAATGTTTGCAGATTTGCAATTAGTAATCTATTCGCTTTCACTACAGAAATAACACTTTCTCAGAAGAAATGGTTGGTATGCTTTCGTAAAATTCTTGTCAAAGAATGAATAATTAACCTTTGTCCCATGCCAAAATTGATGTAGCTTTCATAACCCATATTTTTGGCGTTATTGGTAGGAAGGCCACGTATTTGGTGAACAGAGTCCCTCCCATTTAAAGTTTAGTGAGCGGTCTTGCAGAAAGAAATCCCAACTCGGTCGTATCAGAAAGAGAATATAAACTAGCGAGAAAGTTTATGATTTTAACATCCTGTGTGAGAAAGTCACAATTTTATCATTCTGAGAAAATTAGAAAGTCACGATTTTATCATCGTGTGCTCTTTGCCTTAATTCAATACTATTTACACCCATTATTTTCCAACTATACGCACTCTAAATAATGTACGGCCAATGTCTTTTCTTTGTAATAATTTTGCTGAGAATATTTCGTTGCTAAAAAATATACAATATGTGGTCAACATAGAAAATATTGGGCAGAAGATAACAAAATAGGGGTGTTTATATCAATTTTCCAAAGGAGGTTGTAAAAAACATTTGCTCAAGTAGGGAGGGGATGTTCGTGGTGAGAATTAAATAATAATAAGTACCATAGAATGACACTTAGGGGGAAATTTGAATCTTCGTGTTCCAGGCTATAATGAGACTCTTATCAATATTTTAGATTATATTCATATCCTTTGTTAGTCTAGTGGATTATCTTTAATTTACATAAATTAAATATCATCTCCTTTGACGGATAAAGCGCAACAAAGGATAGCGTTAAGGTAAACGAAATTTCCCCCTAACGAATTAATTAGTGCCTATGAATATTCGAATTTCCCCCCCTAATTCCACACATAGCTTATAATGAAATAATAATAATCAACATCGGAAAGAGAAGCATTTGGCAGTTCTCATATTTAATGACCATCAAACGGAGAACAACAGCAATAATAACGGCCGTATTTGGGACATTCGAGTTTAATATATATTTGCTGAATGTAAGATCGCGAACATGACTTTGAACTCAATTTCCAACGAAGGTAAAGAAAGAAAGAAAAACAAGGACTTTTGCTCACCTCATACATCTGGGAACTGATGTCGTTGTATGCTATGAGGGTGACATTGTAAACACCATCATCGGGCCATGTTGTAATTCACTGACATATTGTATGACAGCATAGTCACCATGCCAAACAACCAACGGTATGTTACTCGTACTTCGCTTCCAAGTGGATGTTCCACACAGAGGTTTCCTGTTCGGTAGTTGCCGCTTGTTACAGGGATGCATATATTATTAGACATCCCCTTACAATATCGTATTTCACAGCTTTTCAAATATATCATATACAAGTATTGCCCCCTTTTTTATTCAATTTTTTGGTTGTCATTGCGTCGATAGTAAAGGAAATTTTGATTTCTGGTAGAAGGGCATACGATTTACTCGAATATGTACGCATACAAGTTGTCTATAAACACTCAACGTTTAGAAAATATAAAACACCAACACAAACCCATACAAAAATATGACCAGACCCTGTGGATGAATCCAACCCTAATTCTAAAATTCTACTGCTTCAAACCCCTTCTGTATGGCAATGAAATCCAAATGGCAAATAAAAACTGTTGCAGCGCGTCATTCCAATGGGTATGCTATTGGTAAAATATTAAAATGACCAAGCGCCCTTACCCAGATGTGGTGCCATGAAGCTAACATTCTTGATGTATTCCTGCACCTTTATTTCTTGTATATCGAAGGCATCTGTTGAAAGGAATGTTTACCCTCATGGTAAATATGCCCTCCTGTTTGCCGGTCCTTTATAATTATGAACCGGTAGAAATAGAGGACGGACAACATGGGCTCTGAGTGGTGCTTTTGATGTTGTGAACATCTGCTCCCGCTGTTGCAGTCCACTTAATTGGCCTGAACTCGCTGTCAAAGTTAGTCCCATAGATGGTAAGAACTCTGGGCCGCATCTACACACGATCAAGTCTTGCACATATGCCGAGTTTACCCTGATTGGAATTATCCACCCAATGAACATACACCTTTGAAGACTTCCAAGATATTCACAACCAATTAAGTGGTATTAACATTTCGAAACCGAGCGCATCAATGTTAATTGAAAACTCCCCAACATAGTTCCCGTAGTCCCATTGGCATAGCATTACAAATGTTTCTTTCCAGAAGGCTGTTATCTACTTTTGGATGCAGTCCCTCGGCAGAAACTGAGTGTCCACTACGGAGCATGTCTTACTCCACATACTGCCTTCGTCTTCGCAATCGTAACTAAGTTTATGCAAGAGATGTGCGGTAGCAAAATTTTTTCCCAATGGGCTTGTGCAGCGTGGGCGATAAACCTGTTCAAGATCGATTACTTTGCAAGTAACACAAGAAAGTTTACGTGGTTCAGATTGATTTGAACTGGCACTGAATGTAAACAGTAATAACGTTAGCTATTGTTTAAAGATACAAACTTTACGTTTGCCAAACACACTAAACAAAGTACATTGGAACTGATAACAAGGTCTCTCTAGAATCGTTAAAAAGATGGAACCATTTTCTCAGGACTCGAAAACCTAGCTGTAGTAAGTAATCCGTAGTTAAAACGATTTGAGGTTCTTAATAAGCCGGCATGCTAATATTAATGAGTAAAATTTTACTTACAGTCTTGCACTGCTTAGAATCCTGCATTAACAGAAAGACCCATCAAATGTAACTTTTCTTATTTAACCCTTGTAATTACTAAAATATACAGTGAAGCGTATCCTCTAGGGTAAAAATCAAGAAATATTTCAGTTCGTTAAATTGCAAGTTTTTGGAACACAACATCGACCGGGATTTTTTCAAATGTCAAATCGGTTGAACGAAACCTGCATGTTTGCGACTAATAAAGGGGTTATAATTATTTTTTTCTATGTTCAGGAATTGCTTCTGAGTCTTGCCTGTTAGAAAATACATCCAGCATTAGATCGCGAGCGAGACCACTTTGTTCGTGTCTAATTCTTATTCGACGGTTTTGAATTCCCTCGATTGATGTTGGTGAAATCCATACACTTGTTTCTTTCTTGGCTTTTTTGGGTGTAAGAGAAATCTTGCTTGGCCTGTTTTATGTATTGTCCAGGTCTGTCCCATAATTTCTGCATAATCGTTATTCAACATTTGGACAATCTTTAAGTTTAGCTTTGTTTCTTCTTTGAAAATCATCTAATGTGACCTCATATATACAACCACCGCTTCATTGTTTGCTGGGTGGCCCACTAGAGCCGTTTTTTCAAAAGAAACCCAAGGTCAAGTAGGATTCATTTTGAGAGTCCTTGTCGGGTCAATTACCTTTTTATTTTAACTTTATTTCTGTGAAACAGCGAGAATAATTTTTCTGAACCGCCATAGCACTTTTTGTAAGAAGGCATATTTATCAAAATTATTTTCACAATGATATCAATTGGCAATCGGGGAAAATCAGTAAGTCGAAGTTATCCTCTCTCTGTTATAGGGTCAAAGGCAAAGTTGTAAAAGCGATATGCTATAATGTTTTTTTAATTAAAGCAATAGTTTACAACTCCCTCTGTGACCTATGGCCAATGGTAAGTAAAGGGTCAGGTTAAATCCGAGACTTGTCCAAAAATAAAATTAGTTACAAAATACATCTGTCGTGACGTCTCAATTAACAGATTGAAATAAAGTCGAAGATGCCCTCTGTCACATAGTTATGTGGTCAAAGGTCACAATATGGTCCATATTGATACATGCTTCTTATAAAACAGCGCTCGATCTTGCTTGTTCTTAATCTTCAAGATCGAATACAACAATGCAACTTCAAATCTATGACCCATTATGAGGCAAAAATTTTTTTTCGGCAGTTAACATTTTAAACCTAAAGTGATTCAAGGAGTCATTACCCTAAAGATATATCTCCCGTGCTATAGCGTTGAAATTCCCATGCAACCAAGCAAGCGGCCGTCGCGCATAATGACCTCATTCATTTTAAGGTATAGACGGTTCGTCGGCTGGGTATCTGAGTTTAGTAATGGTTAGCATATGCCGGTTGAAAGTGCTTCGCATCTGTGGGTTTTAAAAGTCGCTTGGTTAGTTGCGAGATATTTTCCATTGTTGTCCCCCAAAAATAACAAAATGAAATGATTATAAAAACTTGTTATGAATGTAAAATTTCCTAATAGACAAACATACATGTCGATTTCAACGAGGGAAACAACAACGCAAAAAGTGATTCTTTAGGAAATACTAGTATTATCAAAGTACTTCAGGAGAGATTATCTTTCCTCTTGTTTCCATTGGAAGATTTAGTAATACAATTTAGGAGATATATAATGGTTTTGCAGACCGAACAAGGTTGGTAAAATCCTAAATATACAACATAGATATTGTTGATCTATCTCATGCTTACCTTCGAGTCCGAAAACCACACTATCTTCGCGTCATTAAAGTCGATTTGGACACTCATATTGGTTCCCTTGATACCAATTTGCAAGCGAAAGTCTTTTCGTACCCACTGCTGAAGGAGCAATCTCCTCTTACGTCCGTGATCTAATTGCAAAGATGGTGAAAGTTTTCTCATCTTGCGCTAGGGGTCTTTAATTGTTTTAACCTAATGATTGTTTGTTGTGGTAGACTCATTTCTGTCAAACTTTTTTGTACGTTTCTTTCCGATGATACAAAATCAATAGATGAATATATTCTTTCTTACAGACACAATTATAACTAATCCGAAAATACTGAATGTCATTTTTTAATTTTTTAAAGTTTGTGAAATTTAATATTCGGAACATAAATATTTCTGGATGATATAACATTAAATAATAAAAATGTGGTAAATATGTTGCAACTGACTGGATAACTGGATGATAGAGTCTTCCAAGGCTGCCCACTTCCCTGCATCCTGTTTCTGCCGTATTCATCTGTGTCTTGATCTCCTAGACCAGTCCAACATACTGCATGAGTGGATTAACAGCATATCCAATCTGCCAAAGCTACGCAGATGACCTGACCCTCGTAGCTAAGTCCAGAAGGATCCAAAAATTTGTAAATACGTTAACACACTTCTCAAGTCGACACGGACCATGAAGCAAATGCAAGTCTTATGCCATGAAGAAGGTTTGGTTCCCACGCAGACAAAAAGGACAAGGACAACAAAACGCCATATTGGCTACGATCCCGCCTAGAAGAAAGTAACGGACACTATAGCTTTATATCCACAGTCAACCCATGGCGGTTCCTCAGGAAGCTTATCTATAACGACCCTGAGGACAACAACATCAGAGACATGGTATGCACAAAGCGCCAGAAATCTTCAAAACCGTCACACATTCCCAAGACAACTGAGCGTGCCTATGAAGCTATGGATATACAATAATGCTATTGTACCCAAACTGAAGTGGATGGGAGTTCAACACCATCTATAATTTCCCAATTTCCTACGTCCGAAATCTGGAAGCTCTTGCAACAAATACCTGAAGAATGGGGCAGGTATGCAGATGCACCACACCACGCTCTGTACATGAGGCAGGAAACCTATGGCCTGCAACTGAAAAGGCGAACCACATCAGTCAATTGTATCAAGTCCTAATACCATCTAACACAAGTTACCCTAAATGGAAGTACACATACAATCTACAGAAAAAGCAGAAGGTATAAAAAGAATTAGAACAGAATGAACGGCTCTATGCTAATTAAATGGTAGAGGTCAGACGGATAGAGCCGGTTGGGGTACAAAAAGACCAAAATCGGATCAAGCATGAGTCATCAAGAAAAAGGAAATGCCTCACCGGACTAATAAAAGATGTAAACGAGGAAGTCATGTTGGTCTACCTTTACTGTTGTTGCGAAACAAGGGCAGTGGCTGAACTGGGAGTCTGTCATGCAGGTCGACACCTCCTGGAAGAAACTTTTGTATGTCCGGACTCCGAGCTGTCTGTATTTCCACATCAACTTGCAATTCATGATCAATTTCCATCCCCTGTCCAATCTGAAGCTGTGGGTCAAGACCAATCTTGACTCTGCCATTTATGTCATATCGTCACTTGTACACTGTTTCCACAACCTCAATGGTTGTAGCTACTCTTTACAAAGTGGAAGATAAAACTGGCGCCATGACCAAACACTGAAAGCAATGTCATCTGGATCAGCAGACGCTCAAAGGCATTCAGACAGATGGAGCTACAAGCTACTCCAGCATTATGCCTCTGATGAAAGTGGAATGTTTGAGCCGCTCACAAACCAGATTAACCAGCCAAAGTCTGGTCCAAGCCAAGACTTCAGAACACACTAATCTAGACAACGAGATACTGCATAAGTCACCTTCTCAGAGGGAGATCTATAGAGTGCTTATCTTAAACGGATAAAATAGGCTCCGAAGGTGACAGCGCTGGTGGTCTAAACCAATAAATATTCTCAATCAATTTTGACAAGTTATGACCAGAAACAATTTAACACACTGTAAATAATACAACTAGCCCTTTCTAGATATTTTAGCAAATAGGCCTAAGGATTCACACCTGTCTGCAAATCATGGTTGCTATCAATATAAAGTATAAAATCTGTTAGGAATATCAAAAAAGGTTTTCATTGATATGTTATTTTGATCCGACAAACCAATTTTAAACCGTTTCTTACAGGGCCACCTGACTGAAAAAGTGCTCTGACCTCCAGGTCCACGGTGCATGCTTAGTCTCCCGGTCCAGTAGCTCGAAAATTTTGGGGATACTACCCAATTTCATGATTTGATTTGGTAGGAGATATGGTGACCTTCAGCAAAATGTTAGCTTTAAGGTCTGAGATTTTCATGAGGAGAAAATGACGTTTCCATCTCGGCCATTTTTGGACAGGAACGAATGGGACCAGCATTTAGTGTATGTGTGAACCTATAGCAGCAGGGTGAAGATACTTCGAAAATAGTTTGGTGACCCTCCACCTGCCTCGTGTAAATTTGATCTTGTCAATATGTTTTCAAACACAGTGATACTAAAGCACCCCCTGGCCTAGTGTTGTCTTGTGGCATAGCCCGGGGGGGGGGGGGGGTTCAGCGTGGAGAATGCTCGAGAGGCAAGGCAAGGTAAAGTGTGCCTGGGCTGTAAAACACTCTTAGGCTGCGGGAGTGTGAAGCGAATGTAAAATGACCGAGTCTAAGGTTGCAAAATTCAGCAGTCTGGCTTATGCAATGTTTTGACTGATTAAATAGCCACAATATATGCATTAAAAAGATAGACAATGAAAACTTTGTGATGTAAAGGCCGGAGTTGTACCAGTGATGGCGGCTCTTCTTTTAGCCGGAAAGTGAAGCTATTTTGAAAACATGTTACATTGAAAGTGGTTTTATTAAGGTATAATAGGCCTTTGGTGTGACATGCTTAACAAGCACCCCCCCCACGGACCCCCCTCCGCCGGAGTAGTAAGTGTAAAAACCCCTCCCCGAGTAAAGCCCCTCCCTTCACTCTTAAAGGACAGGCATAAAGGAGAAAAGCGTAAGTTAGTTATTTCTGAATATGCTTAAAGCAATGGAAAACAGAAAGTTTGTTTTGGTGCGCCCTTCTTAAGAAATTTCAGTAGAGAGCAGAATATGGATATTTAGGGACAATACTAGTGTTGCAATCACTTTAATTAAAAAAAAAAAAAAAATTCTATGAATGATCACAACATGTGAAGGGGGTTCAAATGGACATGAAATGCATTTAATTAGACATCTGAGGTCTCTATAGGATTCATACCAGTAAATAACTTGAGAAAGAAACAGGTAAAGTCCAGCCCCCAATGCAAATGAGTGTTTTTTTGGTGACCCCCGCTAAGTATACCCTAAAAACTGAGAGAAATTGCGAGACCTGGGTTGCATTCAAGGTTGCTATCAATTTATTATAAAATTCTGTAGGAATATAAAAAAAAAGGTTTCATTGATACGTTATTTTGATCCGACAAACCATTTTAAACCGTATTCTTACGGAACACCTGACTGAAAAAAGTGGCTCTGCCTCTCCGGGTCCATGGTGCATGCTAGTCGTCACGTTCCAGTAGCTCAAAAATTTGGGATAACACCCCATTATTGATTGGGTAGGAGATATGGTGACCTTCAAGCAGATGTTAGCTTTAGGTCTGAGATGTTTCCATTGAGAGAAAATGACGTTTTCACTCTCGGCCATTTTGTACAGGAACCAATGGACCAGCATTTAGTTGCGTGAACCCTATGTGCCGATTGCCTTTAAAACACTGATAAACATAATTTCGTTTTAATTACATTCCCTTCATATCTGAAACTGTATTGAAACTTTGTGTCATTATCATACCTCCTTCGATTGTGTGACTTGAATGTTTTGGACTTCGTATTAGCCACTGTCGGGCGGATGTAGCTACAACGGCGTCTACCAGGTTTACTGTCCAAAACATAAAGTTAAGGCACTATCATGATTTGGCTAAATCAAAACATCGAAAAAATTCATCAAAAATAAGATTTTACATGTCTGTAACACCTATAGGTATTTTTTACATTACCCTACAAGTGTAAGACCAAAGCAAGTATTAAAAGCAAAATCCAATCTTTTGGTCATTACTGCTACTGGCCGTACGGACATTTGCAACAAGTGGATTGAATGGCGATTGGATCTCTTTGAACATGTTTTTCTCTTTCCTTTCGGCATAGTTTTGTTGCAAAAAATAACTTATGAGAACTCTACAGACTTAACTTTCACTTTTAAGCTATTCATGCAAACCTTCGCACATCAATCACCAGGTTTACTAGTCAAAACATATAATAAAGTTAGGTACTATCAGTCATTTGCTATATCAAAAAATCGAAAAAAAATCATCAAAAATTACGATTTTTACATGTCTGGTAACACCTATAGTTATTTTTACATCAGCAACAACCTAACTATACTGAATTGTTAAAAAAAACCTTTCAGGATTCTCTTTGTCACCACGCATTGTTTCCTCCTCTCCTATCTCTTTCCTTTCACTTCCTCCCCTATCTTCTTTACCCTATCTTTAAGAAACTGCTTCATTTAGCTATTCATTTCCCTATACCTTTAGATATGGGTTAAATTCCTGACATTCAGGTTAGAAAACGAATATCCATCTCAAATCGAGGCATAAGTGACACCACTTCCACTGTCATACTGTTAACAACCAGTGTCGTTGTAAATGTTTCTTGTCAAAACTGAAAATGCCAAGATTTTAAGAACAGTCCTTTTTTTAAGAATTTTTTAAAACATTCGCGTACGCATATAAATTGAATTCGACTTAGACCAAAATAAATCTTATCGAGACATATTTACTATTACCAATATAAAGCATCATATTGGTATATATTATTATGTCTTAAAGCTTCCCTTTGGATCCATATAATCAATAGACAAAAAAAAGTTTGTCTGATTTTGCCCCTTATCTCTATCTCTACTTTTTGAAAAAAATGCAAAAGTAATCCAACATTTGTATATATTCAAAACCGCATGTGCATATCTGATTACTTAAAAAGCACAACGCTTATAATATCCCTACAAACATTGAGATAGACTTGTTCAGCCTTTTAAGTACATATCGTGCATTGAACCATTACAGTGCAAAAATAGTACATTTTTAAGGTATAGATTGTAGTACTGGGGTGCTAGGACCACCTCCTTTGCACCCCCCAGAACTAAACCAAACCACTTTTTTAGGTTCCTTTTATAACCCAACAAAATACATCAGGAGTTCCCAAAAATTTAAAGTGGCCCCAAGGGGGTTTATCCAAAGATGGCGTCCAAGATGGCCACCAAATAGGGGTTTTTTCACTAAAATGAATTAAACAAGTATAAAAAACTTAATTGTCAGAAAAATCAATAAGATAACATATTAGATATAATTACAAACATATATGTGCCTAAATAATTTCATTCACATGTTTTAAATCAAAAAGGCGTCCAAAATGGCCGCCGAATAGCGTTTTCATCTAAAACGGCCATTAAAACAGTTATTAAACACTTAATTGTCAAGAAGAATCCAATGAGATGAAAGTCTAGGTGATAATGAATAAATCTGTGCCTAAATAATGTCATTCACATATAAATTAAAAATGGCGTCAACATGGCTGCCGGAATAGAGTTTTTTTACTATTAATGCATTGAAACAGGAGGTAGACCGTAATTGTCGAGAGGTTTCAAGGAGTTTCAGATGATAATGAATAATCTGTACCTAACTAATTTTATTCCACATGTTGAAATACAAAGTGAATTCAAATCGGCGCAAAATGGAAGCCAAATGGCCGCAAGGGGCTTTTCCCCATTATAATGCGCACACACAAACAAAAAACACATAACTATAACAGGACATCATACAGAGATACATATTAAAGAAAAAGGATATATAAATATATATAATATATACGTATAACTATGGTGGGTTGCGGTTTAGGGGGGAATTCGCTTTCGTATGCAACAATTAATAAGTTAGGGGGAAGCTTCCCCTGACAACGGTTATCTTTTGTTTGCGCTTTATTCAGTCCAAGGATTTCCCAGGAATATTAATTAGCAAAATTAAAATAATCCACTAGACTAACAAACACGGATATGAGATTAATTAATCTAATAATATAAGATATAGCCTAATGAATAATCAAATTTCCCCTAAGTGTCATTGTAAGTAATTATTACATTAGTATACATATAACAGGTTTACAGTGCTAGTTACTATATATATAATAGCTTGTATTTGGGTAGTTTCTTGTCAGAAACAAGGTTTTTAGCTGATTTTATTCAAAATTGAGGTATTGTAAGTAAAAATGGGGTCAAGAACACATTCTTACATAAAATGTGGGGGGTCTCTGGAAACTTAAATAGGCTTAAATGGGAGTTGTGGAATGAAAAATCGGCCTGAAAATGAGGGTCGTATGGGCGGCATTATCTATACCACCTTTACAAGGTGGAGCAACCCCCGGGCCAACAGTCGCTATTTAAGAGGCAAGTTGGTCAGAGATAATGTGCTAGCCCTCCAGGAATCGCCATGCACTGAATAATAAATGAATGTGTATTCCTAGTTGTTACCAACATCAAACATGGCCCATCACAGGATTTTGCAGAATTACAAGGAACCATAGATGCGTTTGTCCAAATACAAAATAAACAACCAATCACTGGCAGAGCATAAACCTGCCCTCATGATGGAGGATGTTTGTCAACGCATTCTAAAAGGAGCTACAAGCCGTTCCAAGGATTACAATGGGGGGGGGGGTGCTCTACAAGGTACCAGGACCTTGACCGTCAGCGCCATGGAAATGGCATCAACAGCCATCGGTGGACAATCAAGGACAAGTGAAGGTTTACTAAAATACCTTAAAAAACCCAAGATGTTAAAACTAAATGTGTTTGTTCTTGACCCAAGTTGTTGGTCGTCTTGTCTTTGAAAGTGAGGTTCAGTGTTTATCACTGTTCAATATATTTTCCCTTTTATCAGTCAAATATTGCGTATGAGAAAAGGAACTAGCCCTTAGCGAGCACCCCTACACTGAAGAAGTAAACTAATGTGCATTCTTTAATGTTGCCATATCCAACATTGCCCATTCACAGCGTTTGCAGAATTACAATACCCAGAGGGGCATTTGTTCATCTACAAAAATCAGAGACCTTACTGGCACAGCAGAACCTGCCCTCAGGTTTGCAACACATTCCAAAAGTAGCTATAAAATATTCAGGATACCATCGGGGTGCTATTAGAAATTTACCAAAAACCTTAACCGTCCAGCCATTGGAATTCCAACCGCTCCCCCCCCCCCCCCCCCCCCCCCCAAAACAACAGAGGAAATTATATCAACTCAGATGTGCCATCTCCTGCGACAAAAAAGGCAAAATCCATATAACTCAAGCTGACCGTCGTATAAACTCGGGATACAGCTTCCTTTGAATGCGGTGGGTAGCAATGAGTATGGGAAATGCCAATCTTGGTTTAATAAATTTCTTCACATTGTCCTTGATGATGAACAACGATGGCTGGTGGATGTTGGTGTTGATGCCATTCCTAGTTGCAATCAACATGGTCAATGTCTAGTTAAACGTCTAAAAGCACCCCCCCCCCATGGGATCCTTGGAACGGGCGGTAGCTCTTTTGAATTGAGTGACATACATATCCATCATGAGGGCAGGTGTATGCTTCTGCCAGTGATGGTTGTTTATATTTTGTACTTTGGACCAATGCATCTATGGGATTGTTAATTCTGGCAACTGCTTGTGAATGGCCATCTTGATGTGGTAAAAAAGGAAGTACACATTCTTTACTTATCCAGTGCAGGCGACTTCCTGGAGGGCGAGTACCTATCTCTGACTCCAAAACTTGACTTGTAAATAATCCTACTGTAGGGCCCGGGGGGTCCGGGGGTTTGCTCAGCATTGAAAAGTTGGTCATGGGCAAGTGCCCCGCCCATAAGACCCTCATTTTAAGGCCGATCTTTTCAGTTCCACAGAGCTCCCATTTTAAGCCTATTTAATTTCCAGAGACCCCCACATTTTATGTAAGAATCTGTTCTTGACCCCTTTTTACTTATAAAATACCTAAATTTTGATAAAAATCAAGCTCAAAAACCCTTGTTTCTGACAAGAAACTACCCAAATACAAGCTATTATATATATAGTAACCTCGCAATGTAAACCGGTATATATGTAGACATAATGTAATTATTACTTGACAATGCCCCTAGGGGGGAAATTTGAATTATTCTTAGGCTATATCTTATTATATTTAGATTAATTTTAATACTCATATCTTTGTTAGTTTAGGATTATCTTTAATTTGATAAATTAATATTCATATCCTTGACGGAATTAAATATAGCGCAAACAAAAGATACCGTTCAGGGGAAAAAAAATTTCCCCCTAACTATTAATAGGGCATAAGAAAGCGGAATTCCCCTTAACCCACACAGAAGCTGTATACGTATATACAATATATTAATATTCTTTTTCTGAGATTGTTCTCTGAATGATGTCCTGTTATAGTTATGTGTATTTTTTGTTGTTGTGACGCATTATAATGGGGAAAAATCCTCTGGCGGCCATTTTGGCTCATTTTCGGCCATTTGAATTCACTTGTTATTTCAAACAAGTGAATAAAATTATTTAGTAAAGATGTATTCCTTTATCATCTGAAAATCATTGAAAACTCTCGACAATTACGGTTATCCCTCATGTTTGCAATGATTCTAGTAAAAAAGCTCTATTCCGGCAGCCATTTTGGACGCCATTTGTAATTTAAAATATGTGAAGACATTATTTAGGCACAGATGTATTCATTTAACCTGAGATTTCATTCATTGGATCTTCTTGACAATTAAGTTTTTAATAAAACTGTTTAAGCGTTAGTTGAAAAACGCTATTTTGGCGGCCATTGGAACGCCATTTTAATTTAAAATGTGCAATGAAATATTTAGGCACAGAATGTTAATTATGATTAATATGTGATCGTGTGATTTTTTCTTGAACAATTAAGTTTTATATCTTGTTTTAATCATTTTAGGGAAAAAATCCCATTTGGTGGCCATTTGGACCGCCATCTTGAATAAACCCTTGGGGCCACTTTTTAAATTTTGGGAAACATCTGATTATGTTTTGGGGTCATAAAAGGAACCTAAAACAAGTTGGTTGGGTTTAGTCTGGGGGGGGGGTGCCAAAGGAGGTGGTCATAGCTCCCTTAGTATAAGGGTAACCGAGTTTTAGATTACATAACGTTTACTCGGCTTCAATTTGAAACTGCAACGATTTGGTAAGCAGACCAATACTGTTAGGATTTTTCAAACACTTACCAAGGATAGCGGTCTAAATGATTGATATTTGTGCGTTAAATTTTGTGTTGGAATAAGGTTGAAAGGTAATGCGCTAAATCAAAACAATTCATTATTTTTTTTTTTTTTTAAAAAAAACAGGAAAACGGGAGGTAGGCAGTTATGGGCGCAGGGTGGAAGGGAGTACAGACTTTTTATCGATCTATTTTTGTTGATGAGGACCTAAGCAAATAATTTCAGGAGGGTGTGCAAAATTAATTTCGTTGCGTAGTGGCATTTTTAGAAATCCAATATGGCCAGCTGCCCACTCTCAAATTCATTCAAATGGCCATAATCTACGCTAAGGTTATGTCCAGGGGTATACGCACGAGGATATCTACTGAACGGGTGCTTGATATGATTTTCTTAAACATAACCAACAAATCCAATATGGCCACCCCGAAGTGCAATATGACCGGAAAATCATTCAATTGACCATAACTCATCAAGCATTTGTGGTAGATGGATAATTATGGCTTAGACCCAGTAAGAATTCATTACATGACATTCTCAAGTGTGTTAACATGCTTACAAATCAAGATGGCAGCCAGATGACTGCCTTTAGTCTTTAAAATTACAAATTGTCATATCTTTCATTAATGCTGTGTGGGAACAATGCCTAATCTCTAAACTAGGCTCCTTTTTACTGTTGTCTTTCCCTTATTTATAATATTATGTCATTCTTATTGTAATTGATGCTTGTTGCTTGTTGTATTTGAAGTGTTTGACTGTTGCATGTTTGCCCTGGCTTATGTTTGGGTTTCCAAAACACATGTCTGGGCTTTGTGTAGCTTCTTTATAGTTTTTAATGAATAAAGGAGGGGGGAAAAATAAATAAAGCCATCATTTTGAATTTTAAGCATTGTGGACAAAAAAAAAAATACCAGATAGAGTTTGTAATGTTCAAGACCGACATCACACTTTAATTTAAACTGTAAATCATAATGAACGCCGTTGTATGTTCGAACCTAAGGACGTCCCATTTTCGGTTATTTATGAGGTTAGCACCAATTAATATTTTTGCTAAATCCTGGTCCAATGGTGTTTAAAGAGACATAGGGTCATTTTCACCAAAATATAGAATTCCTTCATTGTTCTCAAATGAAGACTAAGACCTGGGGACGAACGAAACACATTTTACCACACAAAAATACACAGAAGTCATTTTCAGAGTGTGCCAAAAGGTGCAACATTCAGATTGTTTTTAAAATACAAAGCACTGTAAAAATATCAGGGGCAGAGCAGTTTTGTAGCTACATAAACTTTTTCCTGACAATATGGACGATTTTCAAAAAAGGAAATTAGAACAAAATTACGAAAAGCATGTCAAATTCACGTGTTGCCACTCCCACTCTCTGAGTTGGGAAGGCGGGGGACACTGTACAAATACCCACAGACGATTTCGATGAGGGCCACCCATTCGATTGCTACCCTATAGCCGCCTTTTTAATGCAGTATGGCGTATTGAACGGGGGTGACGTAGCAAAAAATGTTCACAGCGCCGCGTACTACCGGCAATCGATAGCTCCTGATTGATGCAGTATGCCTCTACTTCGTTGATGGATTGTCCTATCCCGATTTATTTAGGATCCTGGTTGAAAAATTGTTCAGGGTAATGAACACGGTGAAAGCTGTTGAACGGTTAACAAACCATTTGCAGCAGGCCATCCTTCTTGGAATATCATTTGCAAGGAGTACATTCCTCTGTTGAAGTGTACGGGTGCCAACCCAAATCAATCCCGGAGTCAAGTGTAATGTATTCCTTCTTGTGGCTTTGGATTCCCTTACTTGGAGTGCCGTCTTATGTTGTTGGTGTTTGGGCCCGAGTTCTACTGTTGTTTTTGCTTTTCCAATGTTGCCTCTTTAAGCCACTCCATATCTCTGGTATTTGTTCAACGTTTCCATTTTTATTGTATTCTTGTGTTTTATGGTCTCTTTTTTGTACTCCCACATCATCATCCTTTCCATACTTCTTTTGATTTTTTTGATTCTCACTATCCATTTCCGTGCTCTGGCACCAAGTTTCACCTCCATAAGTGATGGCTTGCAAAATACACTGATTGAAGATAACACCAAATAAAGTATACAAAATTTGACGTCCTTAACACTAATGCACACCTTAAATCCTGCAATATTTTAAAGGAAAAGAAACGTCCGATTCGCGTGTACCTTAACCTGGGTCATCAACACTGAAGTCGATCAGAACACGAGGTGTGGAGAAAACTTTGTTGTGGAGAAGTCCTCCGCAATTCATGTAAGGGTTACCCGTACACGGATAGTCGCTTCCGGTCCCTTGTTCCTGTACTATAGCATAACCATATGTATCGCTACAAAAACACTGGTTGCTTCTTGAAGAGCGGCGTACCTGTCAAGAAGTAGTTTATTAGAAAGGCACAAATAAAGTTTGCCATTGGTTCTCCACTGACTGCTTTTGAAAATCGGGAGAAAGTTTTTACTGTAACAAAAGAATATCGACCCAAGTGCAAAATTTACAGTTTTGTTTCTTTTCAGAATTTCACATTTTAAATTACAACAAAGAAATATTCTAAGTTTTCTACAACTTAACAACAAAAATAAGGACAAACACTTAAATGTCAAAATTTAACCCTTATAGGTTTCTATTTGTTGGCTAAAGTAATTTTGTCCCTACAAACCCTAACCCTATCCCAAAATTAATAGTGGAGGACCAACAAACATTTTTGTTTTGGCCTGAGGTAAATATCTTCATCCTAAGGCAACAATTCAGTGCGCCCTACATGTGTATGATTTAACACGGTCTGGACATTCATGTTCTGGGATCATAAATCATAGAGTCAAAATCCCGGGGCGCATTTTTCTTAATATTAAGTCTGCCACCAGAGTTGGAGATTAATTTTGCTAATTATATTGTGTTTACGCTTAATGCATAAGATGCGTCAACTTTATTTAATTCATATTAGTGAAAGGTTTGTTATAAATTTGTATTAAAGGCTCCTCCGGCTCGGAGATTCCCGATGACGGTGACCAATACTTACAAATTGATCGCGTATCACATTCTCTATGCAAAATTCTTCCGTCATCTCATACGGGTTAAAATTACCAACGGATACAGCAAATTCTCTAGCTGCCAAACGCCTCTCGAAACAGCCGGAAATAGCCTGTTAGTTACAAAACATATTGGAGAGGAGAGACCAGAAATAACCAGTCATGGTTACGAGAAAAGTATATGCAAGACTATAAGATGACACTATATTTAGGTGCCAGTGTAACCACACAACCAGAAATCGTATTGCAAACTTTGCGCGGGACAACACTCTGAACACAAAATTGACGTCCACTCAATCTTCAACATTAAATCTTTAAAAGGTTGTTTTGAACCACAAAATCATCATGAGATGAAGTGTACACTGACAAGAGATATAGGAGATATAGTCCGCCGGAGCCATAGTCCGGCTCCCATGGAACACAACGAAATAACGGAAACGATGTTGCGGAAGAGGTCAACTGATCGAGTATCTTTACCGTTTGTAATATAGGTGGTCTATGAGTCTGGCGCCCTATAGAAAAACTCTACCAACACCGGTCTGTGTAACACGCAGTCCCGTAAAGACTTGTCTGTGTATACTCGTACTCGCTGACCTCCACACATGGATATCGGGCTGCGCACCGTTGAATAGTCACCGAATTGAACACAGGAAAGTTGCATTTTTGCCCTCCGCAATATGGGCTTAAGTTTTATTTTCAAAGTAAAGGAATCTTTATATAACAATAGAACATCCTGTTGGAATAATGTGCACCAGCAGTGTATCTTATTTTCCCGCCCATATTGCGAATGGTCAAAAGCAAACTTCCCTGTTTGTTTTCATCGGCAATCAGACCCGCTATCTATGTGTAGAGGTCAGTGGTTAGACTAAAAGCGAAAATTTTTGGCATAGCTTCTTATTCATTTTACAGTAAATCTCTAAAAGAAATTATTTTAGATCTTAATTTAGAAGTACAATTTTATTGTAGTTTATTCTTATGACATTATAATACCACAATAGCTGTGAATGGATTACGAGAGAGAACGAATCGAGAGAGTGACAGAAGAGCGCGAAAAGAGAGAGAGAGAGAGAGAGAGTGAGTGAGAGTAACGGATAGCGGGAGATAGGCGGGGAAAGAGATGCCTACGATAATTGCAGAAAACTAGTGAATTAATTCATCTCTGTTTGTACAACTCAGTCTTTGAACAAATAAAGATTTCTAAAATACCCAAATTGATATTTTCAAGAACCACCTCTTATTGATATAAATTTGCCTTTTAGAGATAACTGTTTGGGTTTTTGAAAAAACCAACATGGTTCCAGTTCCAGAGTAAGTCAGAAAGTGTAAAACATTTACTTTTCTGCGGCACACAGCAAAGTCCAGGTTTTCCAATTTTCCCCAACCGGTACTTGCCTTTTGGTAAGATATCTGCTTTCAATGATAAGCTGCTATTTATATCAACTTCCTCGTAAACGTTCATCACCGACTCCATAGCTTGTTGTAAGCGCTGTTGTTGTATCGGCAATACTTTCATGGGGGCTAAATCTCTCGGATCCAAAACTCATCAACATAATATTTGTTCCACTACTATGGCCATCGCCATCCAATAACACACCAGGTTGAAAACTTATCCACACTTCTGGTCTTTGATCTCAGACAAGACTCGCGATAAGATCGTGTCCAGACGGAATCTCAGTTGTCTCTTCATCAGGTACTACTGGGGTATAATCATCGGTTACGGACGGTAAACCCGGCGGGAAACCACCGTTGCTTCCTTCGGCCCAGAACCTCCAGGCTTTCACTCTTGGCCATAGCAGGTTATCGGTTGATGTACATGATCCATGATCAGGTTGGCCGCCATCATGATGGTTGCGATTCTTTGATATCTGGTCATCTAATCTTGGTCACAATAAGGGTAAAATCTTTAAAGAGAAAACAAGAAAGACAGAGTAATGGAATAAAATGTGTGAATAAGTACAGTGTTAATATTCATGAATCAATATGGGGAACCAATTTGAACTCGTTGGTCTGTAGCACAATTGGTCCTTTGTTTATCGAATTCATAGGCAAAAGTGTAATTTCTGAGGAGTCAAATGGTGCCACAAAGATCTTTGCGCAAGTGACTCGAATGAAGAGAAGTGTTGATTTTAGATTAACCAAATAGAAACTAACATCTTGTAATAAAACACAAAGAAACATTGTGACATATTTATAGACATGAAGACATGCGCATCTCCACTAACTTAAAACTCTGGGAATGATTACATTGCTACCGCCACTTGTCAAAAGTGTATCTGGAAGATACTACGCGGATTTTTGGTTCCCTACCGGAAATCAATTTTTACTAAATTCCTATCCCACAATGCACCGACGATGTACATAGATACAGTCACGCTAGGCACGCTCGCGGTTTAGGGCGCCTACTTTCACCACTAAAGCCCGCATTTTGTAGTTACACACGGTTTTCGGCACACTTATGACAGAAAAATGACCGTATTATGACAACAAAACCATGGAAAAATCACAATGGTTTTTCATATATTTACCTTTTGATAAGTTGGGTCTTATGGGTAGCTTAATAATGACTTCTAAATATCAGATTTTCCCATATTGTCAACAAAACATTTCAAACCAAAATTATGTGTCTTTGTGTTACATTTATTTCTGCAGGTTTCAGCCCTCGAATCACGAAAGTCACAAAATACATGTTTTATTTCATATTTGAACGCTTGAAAAAAATGTTCTGGGTATCAGTGTGACGAGCGTTCAGAGCGGAGCTATTCCTTACAGTGGTTCCCACATAAATGCACTCCTCAAGTCCGTTGGTGCTAAATAATTTCAAAATTACTGTGAATTATTCAAAATTTTTTATAACATATTCTGAATGACGAACTTGTTCCGTATATCCTGTCCAATTTTTTACCGATACGGTTCACCAGTTTTGGAAACAAGGCTATTATGTAACCCGCTGTCAAATTATTCCAAGTTTGCGTTAGATCGTTGGAGCAGGTTCACTTTGAAAGTGAATAAAATGTCAACTTAAAAAAAAAAAAAAAATCTCCTGGTACTAATCCTTGTCTTTTTTCTTTTAAATGTTGAATGTTGCGAGATATCTGTACGGCCTATCCTTTTCTCACATACTGTTGTTCAAATTTCATCTGATTTGCTTCCAACTTTTTTTAGAACCAATCGATTACGGAAGTAAGCCACAATTTAAGCCATTCCAATTTTGACTGATTATACACAATCGAGGCATGCTAAGGTATGCAGGTGCCTGTTTTTGTTTTTCTCCTGTCCTTTCCTTTATCCTTACTACTTAGTCTGAACTCGAGAGTTCTGATTACTTTTTTTTTTAAATATATTAAATTAAAATAATCACTAGCACTAAGGAATAGTCACCTAGAATGCTCAATTTCAAGTTTTTTGAGATGAAATCGGAGTTTTCCGTTTTGGATGCTAAACATTTAGTGTATACAACAGTGGCCTAATACTGTTTATAACAAATTTCCGGATCCGGAAATATTAAACAAAGATCTTTGGGTGATTTTCTTTTCTATAGAAGGAATTCGATTTTGAGCTTAGCTATTTCACACAGGGAGTAGTAATATGGACAAGCAGTATGTACATGCAAAAAACCCAATTTGTTTGAAAATTTGAGTGCGCCCTCATCGGGACATCTCTGAGTCGGCCTTTAGTTTTGTTCAATAACCCATAATAACCTGTAAACTACTATGTTAATATAAAACATTTAAAGACAACATGTCTTTGATCAACTAAGGGATATGTTGTCTGTTCACAATGACAAAGTTCTGACATTTATGTAACTCAAGTTTGGTTTTCAGGGTTATTTGTGTTGTTTGTTGGTCTATCCAATGGTCCATATTATAACATATTATATCATAATGGTCTTCACATCCATTCAGAACCCATTTCCATTTATTTGGTATTTATATCCCTCCGATGCATTTGCAATATTCACGTGGAATTTGGGCAGACACCTGAAGATAAAACATTTAGGTTTGGCCAAGTCGCTAAGTTCTATCTTCATATGAGTAGAGGAAAATACTGAAAATACCGACCGATAAAAGGACCGTGGATAAAACAATAGTACAAATATTTGAGTCTTAAAATAATTTTGAAATTATGCCCCAACCATTTTCCATCATTGGTTTTTAATCCTCCTCTCAATTTAAATTATTCCTCACGCGATTTGTCGACCCACTGGAGATAAATTTTGGCCAAGTCGCTAAGTTACTATTGTACATATAGTAGCAAAATAATACTGTACAGACATAAAAGACCTGGATATAATCAAACATGACGACAAATATTTTAGTAATTTGATTTTTTAAACAAAGATTTTAATTATAAATTAAAATCTTTTTGTAGTTGAAAGACATTTTTAATTGCCACTTTCAAGGTGAAACCTGTTTCACAACGATCTAGCAAACTGGAATGGGGTAATTTGACAGCCGGTTACATAATAGCCTTTGTTTTCCAAAACGAGTGACCCGTATCAGACAAAAATTGACAGGATGTAACTAACAAGTTCGTCATTCAGAATCTTTATAAATTTGAATAATCTCAGTAATTTTGAAATTAGGCACCGACTGCGAGGATTGCATTTATTTTTGGACACCCTGTAATTTTGTGTGAGCACAATAGCATCCGTAAGGTTGTCAAGGTAATTGCGAAATGGCAAGCACACCAATCCTCGCTGGCCGATGGTTAGTCGCTAGTCCTTATGATATAGTGGTCTGGGGTTCAAATCTAAAGATAATTTTTGTTCATTATTTTTATCAAGCTCAAGGAAAATTCAAAGTCAAAGAAGACCAGAAAACATTCTGCAATAATATAACTTCAAAGTTTTGTGCTAACTGTTTTTCAGCCTATCACCGCATTCTTTTTTGATTAAATTGTTATTTGGTACATCACGAACTCACCTATTTCCCATGAATCCCGTATAGTAATGTCTTAAAAACTTCTGTCTGGAAAATATAATCGGGCGTTTGATTGTTCTCTCGTGAATGTAAAATAATTACTAATTAAAATGGGCTGTAGTCGAAGACAAATGTTTACATAGCCGCAGCGTTATGCAATACTGAGCTTAAACGATGTACTGCACAGCTCTTGAGCTGGTCAAAGAAACATTTGCAATTTTGATTAATTCCACCTCGATTATTAGAAAGTAAGATCTTACTTACTGCAACGTAAGCTTGAATTGTCTCAGAAGTAACATCTGAGTTGAAAAGATGAATGAGAGTAAATGAATTTATATTTTATTTATTTTATTCACTTTTACAACAACTGTGAATGAGAGTAAGAAATTATATTTGTTATTTATTATTCCACTTTTCCACTGGCATACAAAAAATGAGTGGAGATTGTTCAATACACATCATATAAATATAAGTATTGGCACATGTATATACAAGGATAAAATTTAAAAGTCCATGTGAATTGACTGGAGCGAACAGGTGCCTAGCACCTCTGGACTGCCCCCCACCATCAAAATGGATATCTGTTTTTTTTGAATGTTGCTTGGATATTAATAGAGGTGAATTGTTAAATGTTTGAATGTATTGTCCTTCTCATGCTGCAGATTGATTGGCTTGTGTAATTGTTTCTTAGTATAGTTTTCACCCTATTTGTTAGTAATTGTTTTCGCTATTTCTTAGCAACTTTGTTTTTAACCCTTGAACCAATTCTCTAAGTGAATGGCTACTCTTCGGAATAGACACGTAAGACCTTATCCCAAATTTCCGCTGAAACTTGAATTTTATTATCTTTTTACTGAAAAGGACTAAACAAATATAACACCATAAAATATCACTGTATGGACGAGAAGTCTATTACCCCAACTGTATCTCGCATGCGACTTCCATCCGATATCCTCGATGTATTTTTTGACCCATAAATCCATTGGATTTCATATTTTCGAAAGATTAAAAGCAAGCGAGTCTTACCATAGGGTGCATTTTATTTGTTATTAGTGTATAATATTATTTTTTTGGAAGGCGCTATGACCAACTTCTGTCAAATTTGGACTTCTAAAGAGTAACCAAATTTATTGACGGATTGGTCAAAGCATATTGCAATAGACACTATGATTTCCATGTGATCACAAAACTTCCACTCTCTGCCATTAACTGCGGTAAAATACTTGTTCGAGTCTTATGTATAACATTTCAGACCATCTAAAGGAAAGGCTATACCGTTAATTTGTTACCTCAAAATCACACCAGATTATTAGATATATAGAATATTCTTGATCCAAATATGAAGTGTAACGAAACCTCACATAATTATCGCTTTGTCAATTTGTTGTGCTTCATTACGCATAATAATACGTGACTACACTGAGAATATTAATTAGTCAAAAAAGTGTCTTATTTGACTTATTAAATATTAGTCATGCACATTATTTTTTTATAATTCACAAAATAGTGCTAAAAAGTGGTTTGAATTAAAAAAAATGCTTTTTAAAGATTTTCGGATTAAATTTCATAATTGCAAATATTTCTACAACTTGACAATTTGGACTTTTTAATTACAAAATTCGTCAAATGACTAATTAGGAAATGACCAATGTGTACTTAAATTCATCATTTTTGTGCTTGACAAACTAATTCTGGTCATTTGGTGAGTCTAAAGTCGTCTTTAATTAGTCAATTAATTTGTCATTTGACACATTAAAATTTGTCAGTCATTAAGTTGTCATTTTAAAGTGTAAATTTAGACATATTTTGTATCATGAAAAACTACTTTAAAATATGGGAAGATTATTTTCATAGCAAAACATGTTTCCAGCAGTGAAGTACATATTATGAATGATAAAACAACTGATTTGCATGACTATTTTTTAATTAGTCAAATAACTTGATACTTGTTTTGACTAATTAATATTCTCAGTGTAAGTGGTAAAGATTTATGGAATCCATTTAGCCACTGAAACTCTCGTTCCATAACAATGATACTATATATATTTCTTGAAAAGTTGCCTCAATATTTCCAGTGACTCGACAAGTTTTAGCGTTTCCTGTTGAATTCGTCAATATTATCGGATAAAGGGGAAAGTAGTCGATAAGAACATTTGATGATTATGGAAATTAGTGCTACATTTATGGATTAGTAGTCAAACGTTTTGCACTATGCAAGTATGTCTATAGCAGTCATGACTTTAACAATGGTTTATAAATCGAACTTTAAAACAAAATCGGTAAACTATTGGGTTTTTATTGAAACGTTAAACTTCATTGACATAGAATTATTGAATTTATCGATTGGTGTTTATAAAGTATTGTATTTCACCCTTTACTTGTGAGTTAACTCAGTAGGCAACTGCCCAAAACATTGGCAAAGAGCAAAGAAATAATATTTTAAAGCGCTTAAGATTATACCAAATATGATCGTTTATCAAATGACTCATCGTCCCTTTCCATTATTACCACAATTGCTATTTTTTCCATCCAACTTTACATTACTCCATGATTCTCTTAAACGTCAAGATTAGAGATTTTTTACATTGTCGTGCTTGTAATTTTGTAATGTTTGTTTGTTGTACATGTGTGTGCGTGTCTTTTCCATTTAATTGTCGTCTTTTTTGGGGTCCTGTGAAAATTCATTATCTGTATTGATTGGAACATGTTATAAAAAAAACCTTTGGGCACGATAAACAGAACAAAACAAAAAATAATAATTCTGGGGGCAGCCTGTGATAATGCAATGCTTAACCCTTTATGTTTCAGAGTCTTAAATTGAACTTGTTCACGTAATTCCTTATTTTAGTGTGTGTGTCATTATTAAACATTCTATTCATTCTTCTTCGGTGACTAGTTGCGATATAAATAAAACATTTGATCGTAATATTGCTGTTTTAAACGTAACCTTTACTATTAATGAATCGGCTCCCCTACCGTCGAAACCCCCATTTTCTCATTCTTGGTATATTTATGACGTCTTGCTGTATCCTGCGTTCGATGCATGTGTTTCGTATTCCATCGTTAAATCACACCAAAGTTGGCTTGTCTTCCTGACAGAAAGGCCCACCAAAGATGCTTTTCCTTGTAGATCCCGACTCTCGGCGGACTTTCGTCATTTGAAATTGTATCCTGCACTGTGGGTAGTCTAAGATAGTGTACCGTTATCAATAACTGAAAGGCTGTTTACCAAAAAACTTTTAATAGCTACCCACATTCCCCCAGTAATGGAACCTCGGCAGGTTCATTTCATTCCGGGTCATTAGGTTCCGTATGGTTTGGTTTTGGAAAAACTCTCTAATATGTTGGTATTTCATATAACATGAATGTTTAAAAGCAATATTAAAAAATCTGTACGTGTTATTGCGAATACTTTCCCCACGCTTAATATCAACCTTAAACACAGAGGGAATGGGTACACTCACATGCACACTTCGTTAAACGTCTCTGTAACAAGTTGTAAAATTGTATAGGCATTCTGAAATATATGAAATGAAATATATCGATTTTTGATATGATTCTTCACTTCCACCCACCTAAAGCTAGGCAGGGCCATAAAAGTAAATTATACAAACTTCAATATTTTTATGTCTTAAACAATCCCAAACACGTGGTGTGGTGTGTGTGCGTGTGGTGTGTGTGTGTGTTTGTTTGTGTGTGGGGTTGGTTGTGGGTGCGCCTCGCGCTAGTATTTTTATTGGTTTTCAGACTTATTTTATTCAATACCATAACCACATTTTAACTGAAATCTAAGCCTTTACTTTGGAAAACAACTGTTGGCATTCTGATTTCTGAGTGCAGGGCCGACATCAAACCGGTTATCATACAATTGGAAGTGTTCTAAAATGGCCATGATAGTAGACATCAATCTCGGGGTTTATGTTAAGAAAAACAAAAAAATCACGGACATTTTTATTGCATACATTGGCCTTTAATGATACAACATGGGAGCCAGGTAATAAAAACTTGGCAGTATTTCATAAGGCTCGTATGCTTTGATTGAGGAAAACTTTCTAATAAAGCTGCTTAATACACTAATATTAAGCCAGAGGAATGCAAATACACTTAAAGGTCAACGAGAGATTTCACATTTCAGGTTCCCTAAAAAATTGAAAGTATGATTTTTGGTCCTAATGTAAGGCTTTCCATAAATATATCCCTCTAAAGGATTACGCTGTGAGAAATGTTTCTTTGGCACAAAATGTGTAACTTCTAACTTTCATATAGGAGCAAATACGAAATTCTGCCCATATTTTTATATTGAAATATAAGCAAATCAAAATCATCACCTTTACATTTCCGTAGCCAAATACAAGGTAAGAAATCTTATTGGAGTGTCTAGTCTATATGTAACATTACTATTATGAACATATTTGGGGTGCCTCAAAAATCTCTCGTTTGTCACCTTTAATGCACAGTTCGCTAAGGTTTTCTGTAGCTTAGTTTCACTGTATGGCATACTAGAAAAAGGAAATGAAACCTTCCACTTTTCTTTTCTCCTTCACAACACAATGCGTTCCCATTTTTTTTCTGTCGCAAATACATATTGATTTGAGAAAACCCCACACTGTACTAAGGTCATTTCTTGGTGACAAAGCTCCATAATTTACTGCTGGCAATATTTAATAATCTTGAGGTTACTTTATTTTTGAGGACCTAGTAATCCCCCTTGAAAACGAAATGGTGTGTCCCAAAAACATTTTTTTCTGATTAGCAGTCTAAACATGACGTATACAATATCTCTTCGAAAAGCACGTGGTGAAGGGGCGCACGTAGTATTTTAAACCCATATGCGAAATGCACTATATGAATTAACAAACCATCCTCTTTCGCAGTATATAAACAAATCATATTAGATAAGAAATTGCAAGTCGATAGGGTAGCAACTATTCTTTGTGATAACACACTGAATTAATTCATGGAACAACGATGCTCTACTGTTCACTCGATCGATCAATAGAATATGATCGATCAATAGAAAGTATATTTTATTCAAGCCAGATACAGAAACAAGTGTGACTTTTCTACGTAAGCAAGTTTTTTCTAAGAAATCTAAATTGTTATAATACATACACTTTCAGTCCCTGGCGTAGTCAAGGCACTTTGATGTAAGAGGCAAAAGTTTTAGGCACATACTGTTAGAATATATTTGTTTCACTATTTTAATAACATAATTAGAGATTACTTTTAAAGGCAAAATATTTGGTATGACGTTTTCATAAGAAGTCCAGAGTATAACGCCAAATGCTGTATTGCCATGACATCCGTCAACGCACTACTGCACACATCAACAACGCATGACAGGAGTCATTGTAAAACCCAGTTGCCCATACTTTGGACTTCTATATGAAAGTTACAAATATTTTTAAGCTCCCGCCTGTAATCGGGTTGCATACCACTAATTCGATTTATTTAAGGCACAAGACCCTAATTAAAAATGTCACTACGAAGGGCGACTGAGTTGCTGAAAATGTTTGCAACCATCCAGAGCTTTAGCTTGACTATTAAGTTTTTCGACTATGAACGTGAAGACTGCGATTAGTTTTGATCCCTTCTCAAAATACCGTTATAGTCGAAGAATTCTGTGGGATTGGGATTAAAATTAGAACTGTAATTACTCAGTAGAACTTTTTGATCTTCATATCTTGGTTGGCCTGTACATTAAAATGATTTCTAACAAAATATGGCCCAAAAGTTGCAGTTTTCATTTGACATGTTTAATTTGAACTTGGATTAGGTCCATTTGTGCCTTATCAAACACTGTTGCAAAATATCATTATACCATTTTATGGCGTTTCGAACATTATACAGAGTGAATCAAAAAAATGTGTGCATGAAAAAACACAAAATTTGACCTTGATCTGTTTACTCAACTGTGACGCAGTTGATGTTTTCATGATCTGCATATTTTCGACTTTCTGTGTTGAAAAAAGGACGTAATTTGGTGAAGAAGTAAGGTAGATATGAAAGATTTTCACAGCTGATCCAGAAAGATTTGTCACCACATTCAGACAAAATAATGGAACTGAAAACTAGCTTAACTGTGTAAATACCATTCGAATGGGGTACAAATGGATCAGCCGAGAAAATCTTTCATATCTACCTCATTTCTTCACCAAATTCCTTCATTTTTTCAGCATAGAAAGTCGAAAATATGCAGATCATGGAAACATCAACTGCGTCACAGTTGAGTAAACAGGTCAGGGTCAAATTTTGTGTTTTTTCATGCACAATTTGTTTTGATTCAATTTGTATGTGAAATATTTATTCCTTGTAAGCGTTAAGTTCATTTTAAATCATCAATATTAAACTACGTCGATGCCGTTTAGTGTCTAATCTCACGCAATATAAGATTGCAATGTATGTTTAATTTATACATTTTTAGCTGAAATATACCACGATGAAATAATATCAAATGTCACTGGAAATAAATAGTGTTTGATATGTTGAGTTCAATCACTGATAAAGATTCTCCTATCCGAGCTGCTGTAGTCGTAATTATCCTCATACATGTATTCCTTATCTTCTCTTCGCACTTTCTTGATGTGAGCATTGAGTTCATCCACCATATCGTTCAATTTCCTGTGCATGTCGTCACACGCTTTATCCAGTGGGTCAATATCTGGAATCAAGAGATTGATAAGGGTTGGTACATTTACTGATCCCACTTTGCTTGACACGACTCAGAATTCAGCAGCCTTTACGGACTAAAGTGCATGTGATACTGTGCTTTATTCCGTAAAGGCTGCTGAATTCTGAGTCGTGTCAGGCAAAGTGGGGTCAGTAAATGTACCAACCCGATTGGGAACCAAACTATTATATTTATGCCACAACAATGGCATTTTGATTTTTGTCCACAGTAAAAGTAAGGCACTTCTAATGTGTGTTTGTCCACAGTAACAGTTCAAGTCATTCTTTGTGGTACAATACGGTTGTGCTAAGTTAAATGATACTCCCAACTCTGAACAAATGCTGGGAATATCACTTCTGTTGAGTAGACTTTCAAAGGGGCTATGAATTAAATGAATTCTGTTCAAGAATGATTATAAGACGACAAATCTTAAACGGACTTTTTACAATAAAAATGCAAACCGTTGGCCTAAGTCTGTATGCGTGACGGATCTTTTGTGTAAATTTTCTTTCTGTCCTTCAAGAGGTAGAAATTAAAGTATATTACCCTGTGGATTACTCTGATGGCAAGATCTGCTCACAATACAAAAACGCAACATCAGAATCAACTAATATATTTGAAATAGGCATTTTCGTTCATTGAACCATTGGAACCCATGCGAAAAGAAAATGCTGAAATTATGAAAGGCAGCTTTTAACAAACTGCACATCCATTATGAATGCAAGAAATAAATGCAAAGTATTCTCTGGCTCATAATTTCTTGGACATGTTGCGAAGTACGCCCGCTTCCCCGCCAAAACAATGCATCGTTGGATTGCACGTCGGGTGCAGTTTACGCAAGAGATACGCGTGCGTATGTCATGTCCAAGAAATAATGAGCCAGTGTATAAACCATAAGTGGAACTCTTACATTCAATGTACACAAACTTGTTTTCTTTAACCTTGACGCGGGGCTCGGAGAATCCTGTCCATCTTTTGAAGCGCTCAATCATGAACTCAACAATTGCTAGTTCACCATCAATTGCAGCAGTCTCGTGGCGCACCTTACTAAAGGCTTTGTTGATTATAGACAGGAACATGTTGAGAAGTATAAAGACGATTATAACTACGTAGCTAAAGAAGAACAACGGACCTAAGACACTATTGGTATTCTTCATTTCGTAGAAATTGAACTTCCCTAGAAGCATATCAAAACGAAACACGGAAATAAAATTAATACTCAATATAATTAGGTTAATCGCGACCCTTAGTGATATGTAATTCATTGTGAACAACTTTGAGGATGTCCTTATACAAATATCATGTTTCAAAGGGAAAGAAGGGAATGATTATTACGAATAATGGGCTTACTGTATTTTTCGAAACGAAACACCCTTTGGATTACACGCTTTATTCCGTTATGCACGTTATGCATGCATGACGGAATAAAGCGTGTAAAGTAATGGATGTTTCGTTTCGCAAAATACGGTAATCCCGAATAATGAGGTATTCCGTTCCAAGTATGTGGTTCTCTTGTTAATTTGCATCTAAGTTTAACTTGCAGTTATCAAGTGAATATATTGGATAACAATCTGTTCGGAAAGTTTTTAAAATGGTTCCATTATATAGACCTTTAGCTAAAATTTATTTCTAACAATTTAAATGTATTCACTTTCCACGACAACATTTTGAATTATTCCCAGCACATCAAAATTATATTATATTTTTTGTCTTTATCTTTGGCTTAATTATATGTAAATATTTAATTCCGGAAATGAACAAAGGAAGTTCAAGATTTTGAGTACGTGCGCAGCCAAAATGGTAATCTTATCAACAGTGGCCGGTTTATTTGCTAAAATGGCAGAAACTACAACTTTTCATTGGCTTAAAGTACCAGAAATACCTTGTGGATTGCAATGACAGAGGTATATGTTGAAATTGTTTGCATCTCTTTCAGCTGAAGTGTTGCTGTGTTTGGTCGTCTTCCTCCATATTTGACTAACAATATGACAAAGAAACACTTACCGAGTATAGTTGAGAATAATGTCTCAATTGTGCGGATTACAGTGCTGAAATCCTTCATGTCTATGCTGTAGATCCCATAGGCAACGGATGCAAAAGCCATGAATACAATGGAGAAAACAATGACGTAATAGCCGAGATCCTTGGCGCAAGAGCGAAGGGTAATTGAAAAGATGAGCAGGCGACGATTGAAGCGAAGCAAGCGCAGGAATTTTAGGTTGGCAATAAAGACAACGAAGGCCAGCATATAGCCGTAGAACTGTCATGATTTGGAGGAAAGTACAATGGTAAAGTTTGAATTTACGGAGTATAACAACTATATTGAACCTAGAGGAACCCGTAACGTGAAATAATTTTAGCGCATTTGTTATGTTTTTGAAATGCCACAACATTAGTCTTTTGTAAATTCTATACGTTTCTAAGAAAATAGTTTTTTAACTTTAGACTTACCTGATCCCATTGGGCAAAAAAGTGGAAATCAATTGAGGATGGCATATTTTCCTTATATTCTGCCATCATGTTACGACCGACGATGTACCTAAATGCATAAAACCCTGCTCCCGCTATGGAAAGCGAAATTGTTATAATTTCTGCAATGTTCCAAGGGTTCTTAAAATATCTCTTCTTTTCCTCAATAATTTTTCGGATCTCGTGCTGGAGAAAGTAGAGAACAAAAAGACCAAATACCACTTGACCCGCGAGGACAAAGTAAGCAAAACTGCCAACATATCGGTCTATCCGAGTACTCCAGAAGAACATAAATGGAGTTGCCCCTAAAATAAAGACAAAATTGAGTGCGAGTTAAGCAACTAATTAAATGAACAGGTAGGATTTATGTATTTGGCACAAAATTGTATTTATTTAAAGAGACACTGGCACATTTGAAAAAAGTTCGCCTTCTAGATTTTTCAAAATTGATATTTTTGCATGGCTGTTTTTTAGTTTAGTTAAACAAAAGTTTTAAATCCGGTTTTGTCCCCGCAAACGGGTGTGATTGGTTTCACCTCACATTCAGCAAAACTGCTGTGTGAGGGATTATTGGAGCAAAAGATAATTGGCCGCATGCCCTTCCTGACGCCAATTCACAGTTTCGGCGGTGGGCCTAGCCTTTGGGCAACCACGCCCCATGCTAGGCAGCATGTGCTGGATGACCACCATTAGCTCTCCAGAGCTGACGCCCTTGTCGGTAACCAGGTACCCTCCTCATCAGATGAAACCCGATGAGGTTGACGGTTTAGCCGCCGACAACTCGGTCCTGGGACAAGTAGTACTGGTTACCAGGATACCAGTAGCAGGTCCTCAAAGGAAACCTGACCTGACCTTGTAAAGCTTTTATATACATTAGTCCTCACCTGAAATTATTAAGCCCAAATCAGCGCGCTTATGGGTAAACAGAATGATTTTATATTAAAATGACTCCGGCGACATTAATTCAGCAGATGACGAGGAAATGGCATTAAACACAAGAAAACCCGCCGGAGTTGATTCCCACTGCATGTACCTTGTTTGACCGGTCTGCGACCATTGTGGTTTTAATATCAACGAGTTCGAGTCTATGATATTCATATAATAGACACATTTGTTGATTAAGTTACGGCAAACTTAAAAGTTACCCCACAATTTACCTGGATATCTTCAGCCTCTTATTAATGTCCCTATCTATTTTGGTGATGTTATTTTTATGTGTAAAATATATCTCTATTCTTTCAATGGTCTAGACTATCATTTGTGAGCAAACTGAAGAAATTTCTTATTTTCTGAAAATGTGCCAGCCGCTTTAATACCAGCGTTTCATTGATAACTCTGTAAGGCGGAGATGGTGACAATTTAATTTCTCGATCTTAATGCGAAGACAGGTTTCCGAATTCGGCAATCCTTAACAAATTTCTCATTTTGGAATAGTAACTGCTAATTTATAGCTTCGACTTTAAGAAATTCCTGTGTTACATAGAGAAATAAAGTTATGAAACCGAGGCACACATGAGCGCAAATATTTAACGCAGTGTGAATAGGGAGCTTCATATCACTCTTAGTACATTAATCGCAGCTATTAAGTATTAAAAATAAAGAAACAACGTGAAATGTTTCTCGTTGACCTAGAAAGTTATCCACTGGTGGCGGTACGCATGTTACATGGAAATACGAATAGCAAAAATATTTCCTTACCTCCTTGAGGAAGCATTTCAACAATGAGTGCAGATGCCGAGTGCATATTGATGTTAGCGTTATACATCACAAACTCCAACAACACGGCGCGCGTTTGCCGATCGATCCACATTGAATCTCGTAGATAAGACGCCACTGCATAGCTTTCAGTCAGAGAGGTTCCCAGTTCTATAGCATAACCGCTACCAGGGTATATGGCGTAGCCACCCCATATGGCCGAGGAGTTCAGTTCTGAAGCTTTCCGAAATTGCCATGCACGTTTGAATCCTTCTGAATAATCCGGCGGAGCTGAAATAATGCAATATAATGACCAGAGAATGATTAATAATATAAGAATATCTAGTTTTGTAATATGAATGTGCTTCAAGTATATATTGGACTCATTTAATTTTGTATGAAAGCAATTCATTATAGGTCTATATTCATTATATTGGACAATGTAGAGCATCTAAGCCTTTCTTAAAATACAACAATGGTTGTTACAGTCGACATCAAATATTCTCCGAAATTATATTCTTCCTTAAAGGCTGACTCAGAGATTTTTTCGTGTATTTATTAAAAATAGTCAACTAGAACTAAAGATAGTCACATACACTGCCCAATTCCAAAGTTTGAGATGAATCGGATCTTTCGTTTCCGCGCAGTAAACATTTATGTGTAGTATACGGCGCCATAGGCTACTGTGTATAACAAAAATTCCGGATCCGGAAAATTATAACAGAGTTGTTATTTTCTATATGAAGGACTTCGATTTGAGCTTAGCTATTTCACACAGTGATTAGTATATGGACAAGCATTATGTATATGCAATAAACACAATTTGTTTGAAAATTGAGGCCGCCCTCCTCTGGAAATCTCTGAGTCAGCCTTTAAACCTATACACACAATGGAAGCCCGGGCACTGTGCCCTAAAATTTCCCTGAAGCTTTCCTTCCTACCTGATTCATTGACTGGTGTCCAATACTCATCAAAGTTACTGTCCTCCGCATCAAGCGGATTAAAGGAATCCAAACATTCGTGGACAAGCTTTTTCATTCCTGAATAGAGATTGCAGCTATCTGGAATAATTTAATGATAATATTTTTCTCAATGTGAGGTAGGTCTTAGTGCTTTATAAAATACAAAGTGACAATGTAATAAAAGGAAAACGCAAACAAAACCAAAATGTATCCAATACATATTATACACAGTGTACTGGCGATTCAAGTCCAATGCAAGCCTATAAAAGTTACATATCAAATATAGAGAAGATGGTTGTTTTCCCTTTCCATTTACGGTAAACATTGGATAGACCAGTCCGGCCACAGCAATTACCGCGGTGTCCCTGCATTCATACTGTAGTATCCCTGTATTCATACTGCGGTATCCCTGCATTCATACTGCTGTATCCCTATATTCACACTGCGGTATCCATGTATTCATACTCTGCGTATTCCTGTCTTCGTACGCGGTATTCCCCTGTATTCATACTGCGGTATCCCCGTATTCATACTGGCGGTACCACCTGTATACTGCTGTATCCCTGTATTCATACTGCTGTTTCCGTGTATTCATACTATACTGAGCTGGCGGTATTCCCGTATTTATCCTGCGGTATCCACTGTATTCATCTGTGGAGTATCCCTGTATTCATACTGCGGTTCCTTGTATTCGGTCTATTATAATCCCAGACTAACATCTGCAATCCACTGTGAATTTTGACCATCCGCTAAAGGGTTCAATCCTTTAAATGCTAGGCCGATTTGTGTATAGCAAAATAACAGAGGAGCCACACATACACGTTGGAGAGTGAGGTATCGAGCGTTCATTTCTTAAAACAATAAATATACAATGTCCCACGAGAGGAAAAGACAAACACATATTTTTACATGAGGCATTTTTGTAAGCACAGCGAATTTCACATTCTTGATTTGCTTTCTGGAATCGTCAAGGACTTGTCAAAGATGTGTATGGTCAATAATCTTCTGAAAACAGTAACATAACAAAAGTGCAGTTGCTACTTTATTTAGAACTTGAGTCAGTATTACCTCGCTTTATTCGAACTTGTCTGAACCTCGCCTGACCCAACAAGTGCATCTGCTGATCCGCTATTAATTGTTGATCTTTGGAGTCCGTGTCCGGTTCACCATTATACCACGTATGTTGATACATCGTCGGCAAGAAAACATTTTCTGTGTAGTTCCAGAACTGATCTTTCGTCAAAATCTGTGTGGGTGGAATAATTAACACAGACAGATTTTTTAAACTTGGGCCGTAATTAGTAACATGTCTGCTAACAATCTTTTTAACTTCTTCCAAAGATGTACGTGTATAGTTTGAGGATAAAATGTTGGTACATTAGGATGTGTAGTCATGTATATATAAAGACGTGCATTTATCAAATTGGTTCCACTGTGCTGCTCACGTTAATTAGTAGTCTTCGCATGGTTAATAATCGCTTATGGTAATCGCTTCGTAATAATCGGCGACTCTGTTTAGAACGACTGCTTTTTGGGCGAGGGTAGCCTACGTGCTACCCGCTCTATTCGCTTGGGTTTTGACCACTTTTCAAATAGCAGTGTTGCAGAAAATATTCGTGCCGTTTATATCCCCTAAAATCTACATGTATGATAGTTTATGAAATGTTGTGCAATTTTACGTCATATGGATATGTACTCAATAAGATAGGCCCAGCGAAAACATGAACATACATTTACAAAAAGATATTGATGTTCAAAAGAGTAGAAATACAAAGCGATCACACTTCCACACCTGCTTACCGTCGTGAGCGGTAATGCACTAAAAACACGACGGGGTAACACTAAAATAAAAAAAAAAAAAAAAAAAAAAACTCTTGCCAAGCTTGGGGTCACTCTCTTCATCTTTGTGCATCTCCCATGTATCCATTTCCCACATTTCTCAAACCACACTGAGTTTGCTTTTACCAGGCCTGTAGCCAGGATTTTTTCCGGGGGTGTGGATTTTTCCAAAAGTGGACCTTTTCCCTAAAATGTGGACCTTTTCACAATAGAAGGGGTGTAAATTTGGCAAAAGTGGACCTTTTGCCCAAATATTGCCCTTTTTTGACCAAAAAAGCCTAAAACCCCTATTTTTTCTTAGCTCGCTTCGTTCGCACACATCATTTTTGTGGACCTTTTTGGAATTTTGGATATTTGGGTGGGTACATCGCACCCCCCGCACCCCCCTGCTACGGCCCTGGCTTTTACCCTCTTCCTGTACTTTGTGCCGTACTTTGTTTTAAGGAAATGAAACTCCTGTAAAATGGTTGAAAATATGTTTTTTTGGGCGAGGGTAGCCTACGGGCTACCCGCTCTATTCGCTTGGGTTTTGACCTACTTTTCAAATAGCAGTGTTGCAGAAAATATTCGTGCCGTTTATATCCCCTAAAATCTACATGTATGATAGTTTATGAAATGTTGTGCAATTTTACGTCATATGGATATGTACTCAATAAGATAGGCCCAGCGAAAACATGAACATACATTTACAAAAAGATATTGATGTTCAAAAGAGTAGAAATACAAAGCGATCACACTTCCACACCTGCTTACCGTCGTGAGCGGTAATGCACTAAAAACACGACGGGGTAACACTAAAATAAAAACATGACTATAGAGGGCGTAACCGGCAACAGGGGAGTGCGGCCAAGAAATCCCAAATTTAGACATCGCCATTGGCTTAACACGTAAAAACGAAATATTGACGAACAATTATGAAATTAGTACATGTTGTCAAGGAATATTTTTATTTGTAATTGTTTACAGTGATTTGCTGGTTAACAGCGTCTTTAAATCGTTATGAGTGCACCACATGCAGCAAGTCGTGGGCGATATTATCTGTGGCGATATCAATAATAAATAAAAAAATTCCTTTAAAAAGGAAAGGGCGAGTCATGTAATTGGTATGTGAAGGTATTAGTAAGATGATTGCTTTATTTTGTCATACTTGAGCCAACGGTTCAGATGATATAAAAATCCTTATTTCTTTTAGGTAAATCAAGGGTACTATGCTGTGGATCACGAAATGCCCATTTAAAGTGACCGGAGGAGGATACGAATTTTTTCTAAAATTTCACTGGATCAGTTGTAGACCACCTACCGAGAACATTTCGAAAGTTTATTGGACAAAAAGGTGCAAAAGAAAACCGCAAACCTTGTTTTGAACTTGCCTGCTATCGTAATTGTTCCAAATAGAAAAACCATGCTTTGACTTTCTGTCGTGCACGACAGAAACTACTAAATCATCATCTTATTACATAAAGACGGCGTATTCGGCTTATTCACTTATACATTCGTAAGCATTTTAAATATGTAACAAAACGGGGTTCGAGAAAAATTGGGGCGCTTCTTTCTGGAAATCTCCTCATGTCTCTTTAAGAATGTTCATTTTGATGTTATGAATAAAAACGTTTCAAAATCTTTCACTATCCAAACGGTTGGACTGATTTAATTGCTTTTATGTAAGGGAGGCTTAGAAGAAACATGAATGGTCGGATTCTGATTAGATCAGTCACCTTAAGTGAGTGTTCTTAAATATTGTTTGCTGCATGCGTAGTACTGTTGATTGATCACCCCCCCCCCCACCCCCCCCAGACCCCCCTGACTGCAAAATACGAATCATTCTAGATTACTTTAGACTGGTTGAAGTGAAATGCCTCGTATATCCAATTATTTACAGTGGGGCAGTAGTTTTATGGTTAAAAAAGTGATCTGCAGTCAAGTATAGGTTAACTATGTGGTCACCCGCTTTCTTGTTTACTTGGGTTCTTGCCAAATTGACCCAGCACCTATGTCCCCCTGTGTGTGTGGGACCTTTGAGCCTCATACTTGTTTCTGCTCAGGTAGCATGAGGGATTGTATTACATGGTATGGCATTTATACGTATTTTATGCAGAATGGGACCTCAGATGAATGATTTTTTGGGTCACCTGAAACCCTGTAATAACCTCAGGGTGTTATTTCTACCTGTATGGACAAGCATCAGGCCTCCATAGGTCAATGTGCGTGCAAAAAACGCAGTGTCGGACACAGAAAGATCCATTTGTCGTAGTTACTCGGCATTTCCCCAGTGTGTGACGACTATACTAGATGCGTGTGACATTGATCTCATTTTTTTAGGTAGTATTAGATAGATGCAATTCAACTTAATATTTACTGATTTCAATACGGTGTGAGATGACAGTGTTAAGGATTGTCAGGAGAGTAACGAATGTGTCTAAGTGGTATATGAATTGAATAGTGCAAGTGTGCGGGGATGAACTTTTAATCCGTACATTTGAAAAATTTAAAGTCTTTGGGTTGAGCATGTAGTTAAAATTTAATGATAACTAAAAATGAAGTCATTGGGTGACAATGTGGCTGAAGTGGAGATTTACATTTTGGGAAGGGGCTTGTATCATATTTAATAACAAAATGTTATTGATCACGTTGGTAAGTGTGCCGAATCCTATAAAATACTTTACGTCCGACGGTATGCAAAATATCCGGAATTGTTCTTCACAGTTCTGATGGTGAATGCAGTGGTCAATCTTGTGGTGGGTAGAGTTAGCGTTGATTGTTTCCCGGAATAAGGTGTAGTTGTTCTATGTTGATGGTTCCACATTTTCCCCTTTAAAAATCGTATAAGGTAAGAGGGATATGTAGCGCCCTATTCCACTCTGTGTTAAATGATTGAACACCGTTCATGATGCCTCGCGGCTAAGTATGTGCCAAAAAGTCACGTAAGTTGAACTTGCAAAACCTCCCACAAAAGGCCATCTTATTTATCCTCTTCCCGTACCTTTTCATGGATATTTCCCTGACTCGCCCTTTTCCTTTTAAGTGGGATTTATTTTTTATTACTTCTTGTATTTGTTGGTTTTTAAGATGATGGTGTAGCATTTTGTTAAGAGGCTGTACCAACAGGGACTCCAATGTTTCACGATCTTGTTTCTCAAAAATACATTATGATGAAATGTGATTTTTAACCTGTTATCAAAAGCCTTATCCATGATTAGCGGATTTTATGACATGGCTGTCCAGAGACTTGTGGGCTGTAGAAAGGCGGATGGAGTTCACTCTCCCAGAAGGCAATCAGAATAGTAGACATTCATAGTAAGACAATGAGTAAAGATAGATTTGTCACTTTCAGGATCTTCTGCATTTGCATTTCCTTGAATCTGTACCGTAATAAATAACACTTCGAGATAGAACAGGTATTTGTATAAGTGCAATGAAAAACAAAATTCATGCAAACAACATTAGTTTAACTCCGGATCAAGAATACGAGGTTATGCTAAACACGACAAACGTTTTAGGTTAAAAACGGTAAAACTATGTGATTCACATATAATTCCTTTGTTTCTGTCGCGCTTGTTTGATAGCTTCCTCATCTGGGTGTTACTAATGTGTCTTCTTCCTCTTCATTCAATTGCACTCCCTCCATCTCAGAACTCATTTTCTGGGGGTCATTGAGCTCTTTTCGTAGTCTTTCGATGTACACCACTCTCATCATCTTCAAGATGTGGTGCTGATTCATCAGCGTCCTCTTTCTAACGATCACGGAAGATCAAGAAACAAAACATGGCAATAAGCAGAACTGAAATTAAATCAAATATGAAACTTTGCTTCTTAGATTAAACAAATCCACGCTGTTTAATAGGTGGTCCCTACTTTGAAATATGCGTGAATGCTTTATTTCTGAATACAGTATACCATTTTTGTTTTCACAATATTGCCTAAAACTACCAGTGTTGGTGGTTAAAACATTTAACAAGGTCTATCGGACCAATACAAAAGATATTGTTTATGACGGAGTGATTTAGAATCACGGTTAATAAAAGATTGTACAATACTCTTCGAGCAGTGTTTGGGTATTTGGTGACAGAAATACGAGATTTTGGTGAATTTTACAAAAAATAAAAGTTTAATAGTGGAAAGATTTTCTCCAAAATAAATGCAGGTAACATTAATTTATCATGATCTCATTTATCTTAGTTAAAAACATGATAAAAATCTAGTTAAAATTTCGTCATTCTCCGGTTTTGCTTTCATAGACCACAAAATCTGGTGCAGTTCTCTATTTCATAGGCCTAACGTAAGTTGACTCATACGAGGGGTGACGACCATTGCCATAATGAGAGTCTTCATTACGAAGTCATTAAGACGATGCTGGACGGGACGGAAGGACAGAGGATAAACTCTAGCGAAAATTAGTAATGGTCACAATATGTTCGCTGGTGTAATAGGGTGGGGGGCTTGATAGCCACCTTTCATGTTACATACCAACATCGTATTTTGTTTTAATAATTTAGAATAGTTGTCTTAATTTGAGGTAAAAATACAGGATATTTAGTAAGAACGAAATGGTCTGAAATATACTTATTACGGGTGGTAATGAGGGAATGGAGTACCCGTTGTCAGCATAAAACGAGGTTTCAATGGCCTGGGTTATAGTGTTGCTACCATAGAATTACTTTTATTAGAGCAATTGGTTAATCAATTTACGAAAGAAAGGGAAGTGGTTTATAAATTATACACACATGTATTGGCTTGTCTTCATAGCAAACTAATAAACATACTATGTGTGTGATACTATTTTCAGTTTTTCAAAAGGGAGGTTATGCTTCTGTTATCGACGCGCCATAATAATTCCTCGATTAATCTTATCAATTTTTCCATTCATGAGTTCTTTTCTCTCTGTAAATGCTTAATGTTTATGTGAATCATGTTAGCATGTATCGGTAACCCGTAAACAACATGAAGTTAAAGTAAGTTTAAGGCAGTTGCTGCCCAATGCAAATCTCCAAAAGCATACGACATTCCGAAGGTTCGTTGGGTTCTAGGCTTGTCTTTGGAAAAATAGTCTAAATGCAGTGCCTCTCTATCATTAAGATTTTGCTAAGTGCTGACTTTAAAGGCTGTGTAAAGAAAAATACCTGTGGGGAGGGGGGGGTGTGGAGTGATGTCGATCAGTATCGAGTGTACAGACTCGGTGGCCTTTGTTTCCAAATAGAGTTCCTGCCACCTCGATTACCATCCAGCATGATACACCGATAGACAGTACAATCAGAATCCAGCCAACTATCACGAAACCCCACGGCAATTCAAACGTGCGTTTTCTTCCGCTTGGTCTGTTTGAATCCAAGGAACAGGTGGCCATTCAATGTTCGTGCTGTTGGTGGTCTTATGATTACCACGATATTGTTAGTACAGTTGCGCTGTGTTGGTGTTTCTAGATTGAAAAGACACTGAAGGTATGACGGAGTTATCTTGGCTGATTTCATCATATTCCAGATCAGATCCGGTGACGTTGAAGATCGTCTTCCTCGTCAACGAGAAAAGAAAGATGGGAACTGGACTGGACCTGTAAATACAATGATAGATAGTAATTTTGAAAAAAAAACCTCTACAATGTATACTTTCGTGAGCTTAGAAAGATGCAGTTTGCTCTTTCAAGCCTATGGATTGCCAGTAGTTAACGGATGCGTAAAAAGTACATCAACCACTGTGGGCGCGAGCAAATTTGGAGAAGCATTTGTTGAGTTCTCAGGTCATCAGAACATAACAGCCGACTGCTTGTAATTATCCGCTTCACATTCGCAGACGCAGTAAGTGAGCAGAGATGAACGCTAATCTTCACAATTCCCACAATGTAAAGTAGCTGATGACGTATGCGGTTAATTTAACACGCACCACGGTGCATACAGCTAACTTTACAGTGTGGGAATGGGGGAATCGATGAATTGTTTGCCTGAAAAGTTAGTGTTGTGATCCAAGCTCCAATTTATAGTCCTTAAGACATAGTGCAAATCTAAAAATGCAGTTTATCGTTTCACCCACATGAGTACCTACACTATCTTCGCCATTTTTCTTTCTAGGGGCAGCATGCGTTCTTAGGAAACTGCATTGAATACGAATATATGCACCAACGATAGAGTCGGAAAACACCATCAGACTAGTCAAGGGACTCCAATAACAACCTCACTCATGGTAAAACTAGAATAGGTCCAAGCTTGTACGCTTCCTGATGAGCTATGATTCGGCAAACAACCAAACCTTTATACGAAAGCGCATAAATAGGTAAAACCATTTTGTTATATTGATGGACAAGCGGCGATTTGACTAATTGAGTGACACAAAACTATAAAACACTACCCACGTTCATACCATTAAATGCTCTATATTGCATCGAACTATTCGCCTAGTAAGATTAACTACGGCCAAGAAGTTGCCATAACTGGGGTGTGAGAGTCAACATGATATTCCCAATAGTAGACGATTCTTTGTGATCATGATGATCTTGCTAAGTTTTTAATCAAGGCGTGATGGTCATATAGCTTTCAATGATTAAGCTCTGATGTTTTACATTCTGTTCAGTTCAAAATGGAATTGTGAGTCTTGGCTAGCTGTGAGACGTTCTACGGAGTAAAATTACAGAAAATGTGGGCTAAAGGTGAGACGTTCTTACAGGGTACTTACAGTCTGATTTCAACCCCCCCAAAGGGTATTTTGGTCTGAAGTCATAGTTAAATGATCGAGCCACACCCGGTGGTTAAACCTATGGAATGTTCTTGCTGATTGGGAGAGAGGTAAGAGTTCCAAGGTAACGTTTATTGTTTAGTGAATGGAGTCACTTAGTCAGCGACAAATTGACGTTACTATGGCAATTTTGTACATAAGATTTAATGGCAATTTACTTGGTGGCTTGCATCCAAAACGAGTCAGTCCGAGGTCACGATGACACAATGATAACCGTAGAAATTGTTGTACGAGGTCAGAAGGCAGGATTTGACACAAACACAAAAGAACCGCGTCCTTGCTCTTTGTTTGATCCCAAACAGGTCTGTAGTGCAAATCAGTGATGTTTCGCCATTTAAAAGTATAGGGGAATTCCATGTTCAAACTGGAATCTATGAACTAACGTGGTCTTAGCTTTCTCAAATCAGATACAGCTTCACGTACAGACTTTTTTACAGATAAGATGTCCCTTTATGATTTGGTCAACTTAAAATGATGTGGGGCTCCTGAATTTTTCAAGACTGCTATTAACGATTTTTTTATTCATCCTTTATTTAAACCCCAAAAGATCATTATCATTAATTATACCATCTGAGGTATGAAGTAGACTTTTACAAACATTTCTGCAATATTGTAAATACAACAACGTATTACGCCCTGTTACACGTGTTATGTAATAAATTTGTGTAATAAAACCGACGGTAATGTTACATTTGACGTGTTATGTTATAAAACGCGTAATGTATAAAAAATTGGACGCGTATGTAATAAAAAACATTGACGCGGAATGTAAAAAAATTTGTGTATGTAATAAAAAAATTGACGCGTAATGTAATAAAAATTCAACGCGTTAGTAATACTGATCAATATACTTTCGAAATATCACATAATTTTCACGGCGTATCAAGGGTTTGTACTCACGTGCGCACGAAACACCCTGATCAGGCACGTTCCGGATAATTTTATTCCACCGCACCCGGTAGGTACTCTGGTTTTGTTGAACTATGTTAACACTTTTTAGTGTATATGGTCTTGTGGCAATCCCCAGTTGGGGTATGGGGTGGGAAGTGGGGTCATGTGTACCTTCGAACCCGCTGAACCACTTTGCAGTGGATTTTGTTCTCAAACTCATTGGTCATTAGTACATAAACACAACCAGACAACATAACTGAAAAAATTAAATTCGATTGTACGATTCAAATGGCGTCCAAAAACGGACTGCCATTTATACGCGCACAAATTTCCCCCGCCGAAAAAAATGGAAAAAAATGGTACATAATAGGACCAACATAAATATACATTGCTGAATACAAATTTTAAAAATTAAGGGGCAAAACAGTTGTAAATAGGACACATAGGCTTAATTTTATGCCAATTAGCATAAAACGCCATGGCTTTTTTCACAAAATATGCCACAATGTATTTAGGAATTGGCATACAATTTGGTATAGGTAAGGTACAGGATGATCCCAAAGTGTGGATAGAGGGGGGTGGCACCCCCTTCGCAGAGAGACAGTATTCAAAAATGCCTAGTACGTACAGGAATATCACAGGCACTTGATTTGGTTCCAATGCATAGCTATGAGTACCAACAGCCCTAACATTCGTTCAAAATGACATAAGTTCGTGTACGGCAACAATGTCCAATTTCCATAGACACACAGTGTAGGGAAAAATTTAATTTTTTCACAACAAAGTAGAATATCCGAGTTTTACATACAGGTTTTTTTTTTCTGACATTGATGGTATAATGGACTAGGTTCAGTGGCTAAGAAGGCGGGGGGGCAGGGGGCAGGTGCCCCCCACGACTTTGGCCGCCCCTGGCGATCTTTGGCCGGGAAATTTTCAAAAATCATGCAATCAGCGATTTTTTTTAGACCTCTGACCGGGAAAAATTGGCTTTTGATCCCCCCTGAGAGGAAAAAACTTTACCCAAGACGGGAATTGCCCCTCAAGAGCGGGTCGGACCGTTACGCCAGCTTGCTAGTGTATATACCCAGATTTAAAGTGCTAATTACTTGTTTGGAGTTTCAGTTAAAACTGCGATATCCAATTTTCCACAATATATCCAGTATGTTCATTACTCCTCAACTCATGCCATTATAGTGACGTCATTATGGATGTTGGTACTTATTTGTACCAATGGAAAAAAAACTCTAAAGCATCAATGTGGTGCTTAAATTTATAGGAATAGGATGTTCAGTTTCAAAGAAGTCACGGAGACCCACCCTTTCAGGTAGAACTAGGGGTAACAAGCATAGTATTGACTAGCACGTCTGGCATGATATCGTGGTTTTCCGTCTGTGGTGTCCGCTACCGATTATTGGTCTGGAGTTATTATCCACATTGAATTCATGGCGCGCCTCCTACTTGGGGTAGGTATAAGAGCGTCTTTTCAAAGAAAAATAGGAAGTTGTACCCCCACGTCAAGGTGGGTGAGGTGTGACTTCATTCCCCTGGGATTGTGCTTGAACAGAACTCATGGGCTATTTTGTCAGACGTAACACCTAAGTCGCCTTCGGGGGGTTTATGCTACCCAGGAATTGTTTTTTAGATGTTTTTCACTCGGTTCAAGATTTGTGAAACGTTTTTTGTAATTGCCTAACTTACTAATGCGGTTCGGCCTTTTCATAAAAATTACTAAATTACGCATATTAGTTTGGGTCCTTACCACCCCCTCCCGGCACCAATGGGTAAGTAAAGGTGAGGGGGGGTGGACCGTGTGTACACAGGAAACGGAGTGCCCATCTCTCTTCGGACAGCATTGGGCCAGACTCTACCATATGTTGCTGTAGGTGGATGTCGCAACACCTCCTCTACAGCGAGTATGGTACCTTCCCAAATTAATAATCCGGACGCCCATTTATCACCGGGTAGGGAGGAGAAGAGGATAAAGCGCCTTACTCAAGACGAAACACATTTGCCTCAGTGGGGCTCGAAACTCACAACCTTGGGGATGTGGGTGATGGGAAACCTTATCCACTTGTGATCGCACAAGTTGCCCTCCAATGGGGGTGTGTTTTTAAAATATTAAGTAATTGATTACCTAAACCCTGGCTGCCAGAGAAGAATATTTTAGCTTATTGTCATGCATATGCATGGATAAGAATTATATAATCAGACAAAAATAATGAACCCTTTATGTGTGGTGGGAAAGAAGCAATGTTCATCATGACCACAAGCTGTAGCTTTACAAATATTATAACTATGGCAAGCATCATGATCATAGCTACTGCCGCACAAGGATAACTAGCAACATCAAATACAGTAAATGATACTGCTTGTGCTAACATTACATGGTCCTTCGGAGTACGATTTACAGACCTCACAACGATTTCAAGTGCAGGCTGGTGAAACGTGTTGTGGAATGGCCGAAACACTTGATTTGCCCCAATATTTCCGGACGAGGATTAAAGCAGAAAATAATGTGTACAGGTCATAACAACCAATAATTTAATTGCCCAGGGTTCAAAGCGCTCCAATATGGGTTCATATTTTGAGAATTTTTATGCTTCGCCATTGACATTCACATTTCAACCCACATCCGGAAACATCTCTGATTCCTTATGATGAGCGAATCATTTGAAATTTGAAACCATAACAATCGACCACTTTATATGACTGATCTATTTAGATCCAAGATGGGCCTCCCACGGTCAATTGGCCCAACATTTGAATTTGTGCATAAAATTCTTTAGAGAGTACATGTCCTAAAGTTCAGTAAGAAAATTGGGGGTGCTGGGAAAAAAAGGAAAATACCGTAAACAATTGCGAAAAAAAAATGCATGATTTTCTCATTTATGGGTCAATTGCAGCATTAAGTTGTTCATTGATATGAGAATATGTTTGGCTTTATATAGGAAACAGCGAATCCTGTATCTATTTTGAAGGCAAATGATGCAATATGGACAAAACATCATGGGAGGCTAGGATCCGGGGGCACACCCACTTTGGGGTGGACGCGTTGTAAGGTGTACGACCCCTATTTTTCAGATAGTTGTTACCAAGGACCCATTGTATTTTGACTGAACTGTAACCCACAGACCCCATTTTTTTTTGAAAATTGTGACCGTACTGTTCCACCCAAAGATCCGATTTTGTGACAATAGGTGCGCCCTAAACACTTTCCCAAAAATTTTGTGTGTTTTATTTAGCAAATTTGCCACCGAAACACCACTGTTTTTTGACAAATTTGGCGGCCTCTGCCCACAAAGACCCCCTATGTGTGATTCTCGCCAATCTGAAACATCAATCAAAGGATGGGTTTGTAGACACGGATTTTCTGTGCTGGATACACCCCGCCCATGCCCAATCTTGATATGATTTATTGCCTTCACACGCAACACCCAGGCATGCCACCTTGTTTGGCAAGTCGCACGCACGTGGCTTGGACCCGAGTATCGACCATTGTCACTATGTGACTGGGGCCCCCTCGGGGGGCTAGGACTCGCGCAACGCGTTAATTTTTTTTAGCACCCTATCTAAACCAACTCACGAAAGTATAGCCTCGTAGTCACCGAGGAGAAAACGTTGACGGGAATGTCGATTGATTGCTACCATAAGTTATAATATTGTACAGGGCTGTAGCCAGGAATTATTGGTGAGTGCGATTTGCCAGACGTGGACCTTTCGCGAATTGGGGCACGACAATTTCGTGTTGGCTCGTTGCGCTCGCGGTTGCCCCAATTTTTACCTGGCGTGTCTGACAAAATCTGAAAGAGCCGGTGGCGAGAGGTGGGGGTACTGGGGAGAGGAAGTCGTGTGTGGGAGGGGGTTTGGAAGGAGAAATGGATTGGCGTGACAAACATAAAGAGGTATTAATAATTGTTAATAATAGCGTTATGGTTATTATTTATTTATTGATCATGCAGAAACCAACCCTTAAAACAACAGCATTTAACATTAGACGAGAGAAAGATCCACATGATCAAAGCGGACCTTCAGGCATGTATAAATGATGCTAGGGGAACCTTTGCCCATGGGGAGGGGGAGAAGAGTGCGTTCGCACAAACCCCCGCTAAGGCCATGATTGTTAAGCAGTGATAGTGAAACTATGGATCAAGATAACAAAACAAAACGCCTTTTGCCAAATCGGTTGTAAAAGCAATGGGTATTCATAAGACTGCAGATAGAAAGGTTGCTGGTTTGAATCCGCCCGTTTAAACCTTTTTGTATTTAATCAGTTTCAAATATTTATAGAGTAAGAAAATTTAGGAATCAACTATAAATTGGCGTATTAAACACCGACAGTATATGTGGTATACTGGCGCAATGTAATAAAATTGCCGCATAATGTAATATATTTAATGAGCCATAATGTGGCAGCAATTGTTATTGAATTAACCTTTTTTTTACACAGCACGGCGTCACTTTTTTACGCGAAATAGAATTGAGTTATGTTATTTTTGTGTAATGTAATAATAGGCGAATGTTATAAATTCTGCCGTGTAATGTAATAAACCGGGTAATGTAATAAATTTTGGCCGCGTTAGAAATGAAGAATCATTTTATTACATTAGCGTCCACTTTTACGCGAAAATATATTGTGTTATTTATTGATCTCTAGTAATAACGACGCGTAAGGTAATAAATTCTGCCGGGAATTATAATGTGTAATGTAATAAAATTGCCGTCATAATGTGTAATAAAATTTTACTTAAATTACGCGGCTATTTTTATTAAATAAAACCTGTTTTTTACACAACCGGAAAATGTAGTACATTACGACCACTTGTTACATTTAGCGCACTTTGGTTACGCGCATATTATATGTTATGTATTTTCGTGTAAGCTGTATAATCACGCGAATGTATAATTTCTGGGTAATGTAATAGACGGGTAATGTACTAAAAGTTGCTCGTGTAATGCATATCGTATTTTATAGATTACGTGAAATTTTTATCAGAAATTAATATAGGCCGCTATTGTGCGTACCGAACATATTAAATAAGGTCCTGATTCCGAAAAATTATAGTATGGATAGCCGCTTCGGAGATTTGAGACCTTTGCCCATTGGGTACAGTGGGCCTTTCCATATTCGGACTAGTGGACCGGTTATACTCGGAATAGCCGACTTGGTGGGTGACATATTCGGAAATAGGCAACACGAGTGCGTAGAGCCAGAACTTAGCACAAATGTGGGGGGGGGGCAGAAGGGTGCCGAGCAATTTTTCTGAGGGGGTAATTGGGTCCTTCTCCATAGACATGTACAAACGGGCAGTGCAATGCGCGGAGCAGCGGTGCTCGCGCCCCATGCTTTTCACGATATTAGTCGAGCTTCTTTCCCCCTGGCCTCCCAACCACCACCACCGGCTTAGTACGTCAATGCTAGGCCCTAACCATCAAACCAGGCGGTACATATAGGCGCCCCCCCATCCCCAACCCATTGCCACACCAAGGAAAACACCGTGGACAGTTAATTTTATAAGATAGGGTAAGACATCGTGCGATAGTTTCAGAAGCCTTGATAGCAAGGCGGCAAAGGACTGGGAAAAGAACCTAGCCAGTTTAAAGCCAATATCATGCGGGATAGTTATGTGTACCCGCGTCCCCTTTCCCATCCCCAAAAACCAGGGGTGGGGCCGTGGGGGCATCCCAGACATAGCTATCCCTTAGTTAACATTCAAAAATCAAAGGTTGATAAGGTTGATAAGGATTGGAAGCACCCCAAAGGAATCAGGGGCGGTGATTCCTAGAGTAAACCAAAATGGACCTAAGTTATAAAGAGACGAAGGACATCCACAAGCTAAGGTCAAGAATAAATTCGAATTAATAGTGATGGACAGACGACGGCACGAACCGACGGGAAAGCCACACATGAGGCCGAAACACGACGGTAACACACACACAAGCACACACAAACACACACACCCTCACACACCAATAGATCCTCAAAGTCGCAAACATCTCAGGAGTCACTAGGCCTGCTAAGTCAAACTAATACATACAAAATGCCATGTTATTACATAACGCGTTAATTTTTATTACATTACGCGTCAATTGTTTTTATTACATTACACGAAAATTTTTATTACATTACGCGTCAATTTTTATTACATTACGCGTTTTATTACATAACGCGTCAAAATTTATTACATTACGCGTCGGTTATTACATTACACGAAATTATTACATAACACGGTGTAACAAGTGTTGCCCCCAAAACGAAGTTGTTTCAAACGTTTTCTACCAACTGGAGAGGTCAGCGCTGCACCATTGTTTTCATGTGAAAAAGAAAATAAAGCATGCCAGCGTGACCTGCTGTCTGACTGCAAAGATGTACAGTGTGCGCAAATGGCGTTTAGTGTGAAGGTCAACCAAGTGAGTGGACGACTGAATTGACAAAATTGGTTGCCGTTTTTTCATCGTCAAAATGCTACCACCGAAGAAATGGTGATCGTGTACAAGATGATGCCCCAAAGAAGATAAGAACTTGAAGAAGAACAACAACGCAGTATGTACAAATTTTATAATTTGGAGTTTGAAACAACAAAAATTGGAATGGCAATCCTTCATTTAAACAAAACATGTTTAAAATGCAAAGACACCAAGAGCACGGTATAAAAACGTTGGCAAAGTTAAGGTTAACTTACAAGCAGCTTGTTCGGCTCAACTAGACTCAAAACTCTCATTTATGAGCAAATTTTACGTCCATAGATCCAAAAACAAGGTCACTCACATACATGGCTAAATGTCTTTCGGTATACCTCAAGGGTTTTTTCGGGCAAAATATAGGATGAATTTAGAAAAAGAGCTTTTCTCCCACATTAAGGAATCATGAAACTTTAGTGGCATGAATATTTGCTAAGACTACGGTCTGCCGTCAATAATTGATTTTTGAAGTCTATACTTTCATATGTTGTACATACTCTGTTTTAGTCATATTGAATGAATAAATGACAACGGTCTAATGATAAATTGTTTTTGGCATAAACAAGACAAGCTTTAGCACAAGAAAATGACACACTTACATTATAGAAGAATATATTTGACATCATAGTGGTGAAAAGCAAAGACAGACAACAGGTAGCTCGCTGGACTCGCGTGAAACGACTCTTAGATGGCCTGGTGAACACTGAAAACCAAAGATGCGAATCACTTAGGTTACGGCGCGTTTTGGTGTAAAAGAGATGACCGAATGCCGTCAATTCACTCTTACCCGCCACTGGTATAACTCTTTCAATCTGTTAAAAAGTTGAAAAGGATTTAGAATCGTCATAAAGACAACCGTAACTAACACGTGAGATTTGACTCAAAATATATTTAATCTAGGGTTTATACGACTTGTATACTATTACATGCTCTCTAAATCCCTTAGGAAATCGTTCAAAAGATAAGGTCTATTACCATGCCGTCGTCTTCTTCGACCGCCAACCATCTATCCAGCATAAAGTAATAAACTCTATCCTGCACCAAATCTTTAACCATCAAGCGACTCAAATACCACGAAGGGTTATTCCCAGTGTTGTCATGCCAGATTCGAGCGTGGATCAAGCTGCCCAAATGAACAGGACTTGCAAGAAGGAAGGAATCCACGCCACCACGTTGAAATACCACCCGTTTGGTATCACGCAATTTACGTACCCCAGTCTCGGCTAAGTCTCCAGTAAGAATCAAGGAAACCTTTGCTGATGTGCCTTGTGAAAAGAGGATCGAATAGGAGTTCGTTTATTGTTAAGCTAGCTTCTAAAACGATCATCTAATAGAGTATCAGAGGAAACACAGTTTCAACAATAATATGGTCGACCATAGTGAGATCTAATTGCTTCTTTCAAGCGCTAGTTTTCAAACCGTTGTGCGCCGCAGCGGCAGCCGCAGTTCTATCCGTAAAGTAATGCTTTTGGCACATAACACCCCTGGATGGAGTAAGACAACCATTTTGACTGAGTTTCTTGTATACATGTATAACACTCTGTACATAGAGTCAGCGGCTTCACATCCTCTCTGAAGGACGGAATGCGCTCGTGGCTCGTTGCGTTAAATTCCAAATGAAGCAAGAGGAAAGCGGGCTTCTCATTTTAATCGATAGGTCCAGAAAATTTAATCCAGATTTGAGTATCCGAACACTATGGCAGGAGGGTAATCTCGTAATAAACATCCAGTTAAATAATATATCGAGGCGCGGGTTGACTACCAGAAGGCCCTAACTCGCTCATGCACTTTTTGGCCATTTTGAGATTTTGGTGGCCCAAAATCTGTATCACCCATATATTCCTAAAATTATAAGGTCAACTCAATTCCACTTCCCATTGTAGATTCAGCAAAATTTCACTTGACCACATCGCAATAGAGCACCATACAGTTACCAACAGAAAATCCTAACTCTGAGTTTAATTAGGACCTTCAAACCTCGATATTTTCCTCAATTGTGATAGTTATTGCCGAGGATCGGGCACAGCTCCATGACTTTCTTTCTGCGCCTGTGGACCACAGATCACCACATCATCAAACATTTCTTCAAATATACTCACCGGATCCAGTCTTCAATCCCGTGAACACAGTGATTTCGTAGTGATAGGGATGCGCAGAATTGTTATCTGGTAATGGTGTGACTCCAGCCTAAAATAGTGATAAATTTAAAATGATTTGTCAGCGATACCTTAAAAACGCAACGCAAGAGTGGACCTATGGTGATTCACATGTAGGAGAACTAGTACTGGAAGCTCCCCATATGGGCCATATCTTAGTCCTAACTTGCACGAAAACATACCCAATAGTTATGAAGAAGCTATTGGGTATAGTCCTGAAACAAATGATGCCTGCAGTACACAACGAAGAACACATTGGAGAGATGGGATGTGTGACTCTACATCATAGGACTGTGCGGTGCAATAGACCGTAGCCTTCAAGACGACGTGGCAAACCGACGGTTGTTTTAAGACACAAGTCTTACTTTAGGGTGGATTTACCTTACATCGATGGAGTTTATTAAAACCGAATATTGTCCAAAGACATTTCCTTCGCTCGCTCGAAGTCACGTAGAAAATGCCCATGCTCACTTACAAAACTGTAACGGCAGCCACAATATTCTCGTGTTTTAAAAGTATCCACTATAAGATTGATTTTTTAATGAATTGCGAAGATAGGTAAATGCGAATAAGTGAAGTATCCAAGAGTTAGGTCTTGTCCAATAGAGAAAAATATGCAAAAAATATTCAAATCATATATTACAAAAAACATATGATTTGAATTGCTGAATATTTGGCGCTCTTACCTTTACGATATCCCGTTTGTCTGCTTTCCGGGCCCATACGATAACGATGAAGTACAGACACAGGCAACATATCATGAATACAAAGGCAACGGGATTCTCGTCCAATTTGGTAAAGGCAGATTCTTTCAAATTTATTTTATTGATAGGAATTTTTAAGCCAGCTCCGAATGTTGTGAGGTGATTGCACCGACAAATAGTTTGGTCGGGCTCACTTTCCTTGGCAACCTGAAAATAAAAGGTAGCTGCTTTATTCCATTCCGATTCCAGAGAATTTCATCAAATGTACACACCAAGCGCGATTACCTTGATTAAAAAGTTTCACCAGGTAAAGATACTTGATACTTTACGTGGCAATTATGATTCGCAGTAGATCAAGGTATAGTTAACAACCACATAACCACCCAATACTCTTCCCGACAGACATTGACATTATTGCATGTTTTACTTGTCTTTAACTGTCAAATATTTGTTTACAGATCTTCCAATTATGGTTTATCAAAGTAGTAGTAATAATAAATAAAGTAATTTTAAAGTACACCGCAAGATCTTTCACCTTATGTCGCCACAGATTCACTATATCGAACTGAAATTTCATAGCGATTCACTGTTACAATTCACTTTGCCAGAATCCCTAATCATGTGACTGAAATTAATAATAGTGGCATTATTTTAGATTAGCTGCAATCTCTGAGGGTCAACAATATGCACAACAATACACTCATCAGAACATATAGAATGTGGTGCAGGTGCAGAGCAAGTGGATTCATAGTTAATAGATCACTTCCACGTCAACGATGGCTGCTAACCCCAAAACACGGGCACATCTATACACAAACACCAATTCAAATGAAACATTAGAATTGGCTGCTGTACACATTTCTTTATGTTCTTTCAATTCAGTGACAAAACCTCACACACCGAAACACCAGTGTATCTTTGACTAAGATGTTTAAAAGCAGAGGAAAAAATAATTAAATCATCATCTTACGTCGCATCCATCTGCCTTCCATTCAGTATCTACAGATGGATCATCGCCAATAGATAGGCATGTGAGGCTGAATATCCGCGCGCCGTAGTGTAGAGACTCCACCTTTGGAGGCGAAGTGGTAGCAGTCCCTTGACTCAGCACACTTTGACCTGTTGAGTCTATGACATCATCCAAAGAGTGTCGCACACCCAGATAGGCAACATTTTGGGTCACGTTTTTGATAATACTGAAAAGCAAAGTATTAAGACAATGAGTAAGTGAATATATAGTGTTATGACGTCTCGTAGACGTCAAAGGTCAGAAATACCTTTCAAACACAAATAAATGAGCCTTGTGCACAAATGATCTGAACTTTATAATAAAACATATTTAATGATTTTTAATCAGAATGGTTCAAGAATTTGGTATGTCCAAAACCTAATTACGATAAGAACTTTACATGATTTATAAACTAAGATACTTGAAATTTCAAGTCCTCTAGTGTCCTGTGTTGCAAGAAGCGTTGCAGTTCAACGATGATATGTCCTCACAGCGAAGACTCCAAAAATGACAGCATGCAAAGTCACACTTAAACAATCCACGGCTAACAAGATCCATTGGTATCTTCTCTGTCTTGAAGATAAAAATTGTGCAGCAGTTCAAGACGACGGGGTTGAATAAGTCCCTCGACGACATTAATATTCCACAGTATATCAGTCTAAGATAATCGCCACGATTTCTATCTGTCCACAATTTGGAATCCTATTTTGATTCCCAGCACTTTTGGCTTCGAAGACGACAGTAGAATAATTACAGCGACTCCGCTCACATGGAATTATAATCCTGGCACTATGTACAGGTCTTCAATTATTGCAGATCAAAACTAGCTATAGCTTCTAGCTACTTGCTACTCTGGCTGCTGGCGAATCTTCTGGCCAAGTTCTCCTTCATATATACACAATATTTCTTAACTAGTATATTCTAATACCTAAAAATAGGTATTACAACATTAACATGTAAAAACATAACCTTGCACTAGCTGACCAATTGGATTTCACATAAATTACATCATCTACATTGCATCATCTCACAATTATAACTTCATGGGGAATCCCCAAATCATGCAAAGTGTTTTTGATCTCAATGCATAAACAAGTTGACTCAGTTTCTAAGTTTACCTCTTGTGGAATTCCCATTTCCCCTATTGTGCAATCTATCTAGTTGTAAATAACAGGTGTGAGCTCAATATAGCACTTGGGAATCCCCTGCTCTCTTTTTTATCATAAACAAAGTACTGTTCCCGTGAGAAATCTTTTCTCAAATAAAATTGAGAACATCAAATTAATATTTTTAATTACAAAAATGGAGGTATTATAACAATAGGTATGTTTCTTTTTCAAATCGGGAGTCCCTTTTAAGGACTTTGCAACTTCCAATCGAAAGGAATTTAAAAGTGAAGTAAATATCCACCTGTTTACAGTTGTCCGGTTAAGGAAACATCTTAGATCACCGGTTGATCTTACGAGTCCTTCACCAAAAGGATATTCCTCAACGTGTTCATTATCAGCCGTTCCATTGCCATGATTGTCTCGTTGTATTCCTCCGCCGTCTTGCCTTGCAAACACAATACATCTTGTTTCAGTTCACATAAGACATCGTGTGCCACTGTATAAGGAAATAACAACAGGTTGTAAAAGATTAGCATGCTGTTGCGGAAAATTAAAGTGACACAAGGAGATTTTTAAACTATTCCTTGAATTTGCACTTGATAAGTTGTAGAATACCTACTGAAAACGCTTCAGATGTTTATAGGACACACACACGCGCGCGAGTACGCACGCACGCACGCACACAACACACACACACACACCCACACCAAAACAATAATCTTAGGATTGCAGTTTCAGCATAGCGTTTGGTAAGTATTTTAGGTACAGTCAACTTTGGAGCAGAATTTCTTCAGCCTGTGCATTAGAAAATCCATTTTATTACGTATCACCACTAGCGACACTTCTGGTTGGTACTTACGCGTTGATTTTCAGTTTGAAAGAAAAATAAGAAAAAAAGTAAACACCTACAAAACGAAGGACTTTCGTTGATGCGAAGGAAGACATAGACGGAATATCTGTAGATCAAGCCACATTGCATGTCCTCCTGGCCCAAAGCGTATATGTCCACCGTCAACGTGTAATCGGGATTGATATCTGTGGACGAAAGTAATCAAGCTTAAAAAGAAGTTATTTGCGTGAAAATTTGGAATAAACGCTACTTTGATTCGAATTTCTATCTGTTACTTTGTTTAATCATATAATCGTTATGTAAATAATGAATGTTTAAAATTCGTGAAATGGTAAGAATATTTTCATGTGTTAAAAGATAAATGTTACACCTCGTTGAATGGAATATTTCATTTTTACCAAGTTAGGTCTAAATGATGACTTACAACCAATACAGGGCCTATCACTAACTTGTTCCGAACAAACTCCTGTTGGTCTTTGTATTTGTCGGTCTACCCAACTGTTTGGTCTACGGAATAATATTTGGGCTAGACATTCGGGTGAATTATATAGAATCAATGACTATTGTATGATAGATTCTATTTAATAGCGAAAATTACACTACCTGCTTTGTGAATGATCATCTTAGATCCCCATGGAATGTTTTCATTATACAATCGTGATCAATTCTGTTTCATTTTGCAACTTATTGTCCTCGTTTCTGGTAAGGATAAGCGTAATCGGTTCCGTGGAATTTTGCACCACCATCTTTTCACCGCTTGTCCCATTTTTAAAGTTGCATTTGGTTGTTAAAGAGTTGACTTTGGATCCACCAGTGGAAAAGATTTTTGTACTGCGCTTCGTTATTTGAATCTGTGTATTTAATAAAGAAAAAGAAGCATTTTGCTGTTAAAATTGGGATTACAACATAAAAATAGGAAATAATTAAAATAGTATTGGAAGGACCCAACTTATTTGAGGAAAAGAATTCATTTATTTGATTTCCAAGGTGTTGGTGCATGTACTGTCATAACTATAGGGAAGGTTAAGCTTGAAACGTGGCTGATGGTTGTCCCGATGGTACGTGGTTTTCTTTGCTACGTGAGGGCAAATTAATTGTTGATTGGTAATTAACCACAGCTACTGCGTTGGTACGCGCTGCTCTCTAGTTACTAGGACGCAAGTGTTGGTCACACTTTTAGTTGTGTGACGCGTTCATTTGAAATTGTTGTGGACGTGTAGAAGGGCAGTACTGCGAATTTAAAAAACGTGTTACTTATTTTACAATCTTTTTGCTAAATGATATAGGTATTTAAACGAAGTAATCTTTAAGTATGAAAGGGAAAGGTGTCGATTTTGTTTTTAATTCATAACTTATGTATATGTGCGTACCAATCAAATCTTACGTTACATAAATATACGCATACAAGACGCAGGTCATTGATATCTCACAATGACCTCGAATTGTGATGTCATACGCGCAACAATGACTCGCTTTTGTGACGTATCAAGACTACAGATCAAAATTTGAATAAATATTGGCCCTGAACATGGATAAAAATTTCCCTGACTACCCTGGCCCAGCTAGCGGTGAATTCAGAAGGGCAGGGCATGAGAGCCATCATGAATGCATGAAATCACAGAAATGCAAGCGACACTCCGTAAACTAACAAACATAGTATAGTAACTGACAACCATGTAACAACAACAAAGAAAACATAACGTTGTGTAAATGTTTTTTTTATGATGAAATAATGTACTAGTAAATAAATATTTTATTGACATGTGAATTCATGCCATGGTGACATGACGAGAGTTCACACAGCATAGCTGAAATAATACCTCAAGCTGAAGTTTGGTTCTATAAACCATGGATGGATGTACCCGGTTTTTCTCTTTGGGGATAATACAAGAAACTAATACAACGATGAGGAAATTATGCAGAACTTGTCTGTCTGGGAAAGAATTTTGTATTGTGCCACCACCCTATGAATTTGGCAGCCTCAACGGAATAAACTGCATGTTGAGGGATGTGGTGGCAGATTTACCCCCTTGTCTGAACTCCCGGTTTGAACTTGAGGTAGAAGTGGGTGCTTTTGACAACGTAAAATCTACTGCTAGCTCCTACCATGACGGCACCGGCAAATCTAGCGGAGATATCGCCCGGCTTACCTGCACCTGGGACTGGGTCTTTCAACTTTTCCCCGCTACCGGCATGACCGGCACAGCAATGGGAAGAAACAAGAGACTCTTGCTTGGAAGAAACGGCGATTTGCATTTTGCATATAGCGAGGAACACAGCGAGGACGATCTCAAACTTGAGATGACCGCCATGAGAACTTAAACAATGGATACGAGCAATGACAAGTGCGTGGGCAGTGCGCCTTATGTTTTAAAGTGACTATAATCGTAAAATGTTAGTCCCCATCCCCCCAACGCAAAACACACAAACCGTATCTCCCACACACATCATGACATCAACCATGTCAACAGTCCCGTTTACGCGGTGTATAAATTAAATTTATGCATAAAGTGACCTGGGGAATCCCCTATCAGGTATGACCTCTGACATATAAACAAACGTTCATGTACAGTCATTTTTATATACTGAACACGAGAAAAGCAAGAATCGACAGCCGAAATGGAGTTGTTTTTTTGTCAAGTTTATGATTAAGTTTTGTTGTTCTTTCAATGCAACAAGAAGTTGAAGAACACTCACGTGATTAAAGCCACAGTGGCGCAGGCTCTTGGTTCTATGTATGACATTGACATGCATGGTCGTGCCAACGTACTAGACTACACCAGGACTAGACAGTCTAGTAATCAGAGAAGATGGGACTTCTCTGGTTTAATTTTTAATTTTTTTTAAAGTTCCGAAATTTCGTTGATATTTTTAGATCTCAATCATCAGCTGTCTTGAACACCAAACCCATGTAAGGCCGCATAAAAATATTCTCGTAGCCCTCCCGCCTCACTTTTTTCGTTGATACTTTTAGATCTCAATCTCAGCTGTCTCTGAACACCAAACCCATGTAAGGCTGCATAACAAAAGTATTAGATTCTCGTAGCTAGCCCTCCCTCCTCACTCTTTGGGATAAGGTTAAACTTGTTTTAATGTTTTCAATCCTGAAATGTTGATGGACGATGGGCCTAATTGTCAACATTAGGCGCGTGGTTTTTAACCTCTAATTGTGTTGTGTGTAAAGATGCTGATCTTGTCTATAGTGTCGTTGGCAGTGTCGTGTTTGAGACGGGCTTCAACAGAGAAGATCCAGTCGCTTCCCACATGCATTGCTTCCATTGGAAGTTTTTTGTACAGGTTGCCATGTGATCGTAAGATTAAACGTCTTAAAATTCAAGTGTTGTGATCAGTACGTCACTTTAGCCTGTTTAAAATTTTTCATCACTACGACCCACATCAGTACCTGTTACAAAAACCTCTATTGGAAGCAATTCATTGTGGGAAAGCTATTGAATCTTCTCATTGCTTCAAACCCGAGGGGGGGGGGGTGGATTGCACAGTGGTTCACCAGGATCTCTGCACCTGACGCGTCAAGCTGCCCTCGCGAGATACAAATACACGGACGTGTGGATGCATCGTGGTTAGTTCCTGATGAACCACTTTGCATCAAGGTTGAATCCCTGAGTATACACCCGTAGAAGAAACTATAGTTTTACGGACTCCGGTAATGTGTAGATCCTGTAGAAGAGCTATATTTCCCACAAAATTTCCACAAAAATGTATATTACATTGCGCGGCAATGTTTTTTGGTAATGTGATGAAAATCACGTTACCAAAATAATAGTCTGTGCATCAAAAAGTAATACAGTGGATAATTATGTTGTGAAAGAGCTCGTTTTGATTTAAATTACAACACACCTTTTCTTCCAAGAAACAATTAGATTGAGTATCATTTCCAAAGAAACCTCTGACACTCGGCAAGGTGACTTTAACCCCTTCTCCTCCATCGTAACTTTCTAAATGACGAAAAAAGATCCAAATAAAAAATAATCTGAAAGAAACTGTTCACAATTCGTTTTAGTTGCCTTCAACATGTTTCACACTTGTACACACACACACACGCGCGCGCGCGCGCACATACACACTTCTAGCTGATGCACCCATAAATATTGCTGGGGGCATTTGAAAGCAACGATGTGCTATCGATGATCAGGAATGGTACATTTACGTAATTTTTATGCAAGATCAAAACTCCAAAGCTTGGGATGTGCTTAATCGATAAAAAAAATACGAATGAATTGAAGAGTTCTTCTGTGTTCCAATTCCTCAATAAACGAATTACCAGCTATCAGTACGGCTCTGCTTGTTTTGACCTTTACATCCGCCTGTCCTCCCACCATTTTGTTATAATGAGATCTAGGCATTTGTCAAGGATTTCTTCTGCACTTTGTAGTAAAGCATCATCCAAGGAGCCTTCTTCATTCTCCTCCTTGAACAGGTAAATAAATGTATTGCATTTAGAAGAAAGTCATCTGAAGTTTCTGATATAACACGCTGAAGAACCAACACGTAAAATTAAGGAACAATGTATTATTACACTCCCGATCAAAACAAGAACCATCGAGAAACTTGGAATTGTGCTATTGTAATATCAAACGACCAAAAACTTAATGTTTTATGTATGGAACTGGACCAATGGGGTCAAAAGGGTTATGAAACTTATTATTTTTTATTTAAAAGGGTTATGAAACTTATAATTACCTAATGAAACTTATTAGGTGGATATCGTCTTTTCACACATGTTAGTGGATGAGGGCTTCTGGAGCCCTACATCCAGAATTTCGCGTAGGAATAATTCAACGAAACTCCGCCTGTCAAACCTACTAACGCCATAAATGATCATTTAGAGATGTACCTGGGCAAACAATTTCCACACGCGCCAATTTGGACAAGCGAACATTTGTTTATCTATTTCTTTACCATGATACCAAAAATGGCTTTAATGTAGTATTTTTCAATTCATTTTTCTATTAATTTGGATAGGGAAATGAATTCTGGATGAATTGCCGGTCAGCATATAATTGTATATGATTGGTTAAAGATGTTTGTTCAGGTCGTCTTTGGGATCCACCTGACTTATCTGGAAGTAGTATCAACTTTTTTTATTGTCGTCCTGAAATCTTGAGCCTTCTAATCTTTTAAAAAACAAATAACACTGCCGTTTTAAAGGTTAACCATCAATATTAGCAGAGCAGATAATAATGCGTTGCAATATGGATTATTGCTTCCATCATCAAAACCGAAAGCTTGTTTCCCATGAAACTTGGTGGTAAGTACATACAAGTACCTTAGATTTTGTACAAGGTAGTAGCCTAAGCATGTCATATGTGTAGCCACCATAGGTCAAAGATGTGTAACCACTAATGTCAACGGTCGCATATTTGTAGCAAGCAAAGGTCAAGATCACATGTTTTGTAGCCACCAAAGGTCAAATGTCACAGATGTTTTGTTTTTTTTTTTTTGCCACCAAAGGTCAAATGTAAAAGATTGTAGTCATCGAAAGTCATCAAAGGTCACATATATGTGGAAAAGGATTCTTTATGATTACTCCCATTAGTTGATAAGGGGAGCCCCAGAGGCCCTACTTATAACTACTAATCAACGGTACAATCATTTTTTTATATTTTATATTTTCACTATAAGAAGCCTGTTAAAAGTTAAACAATTTAAATTATTGTATGCTGCACGCATCATTTGTTTCATCACTGTATCCATAGGCTCGTCTACACTGTCGCGGTTTATTCCATATAATGTTGATATGTAAGCGACGACACTCCGTCATGGACGAATCTAAATTTCTTTACTCTGATGTAGAATTATAGTCCAGCTACAACGGTAAAGAATAGAGCACTCAATTCAGTTGACTCTTTAAGCAACAATAGTTTCACGCTTTATTCCGTTATCGTCTATGGACCCCCGGACTGTGGCTCCCGCCGGACTATATCTGCTTTTACACGGGGTTACATCTTTAGGGCTCAAGAGGCCCCTCCCCTATCTACCTAAGTTTTTTTTCGACTTCCTTTCCAATCTAGTTTAACAGTTGCTGTTGTTGTCGATGTTTCAAATCGTCTTAAGAATGGTTAACTTACCGTCAACTCCGACTCGCGTGACTTCAATTTGGCATCAATGCAATTTCCTAAAATTTGTGCAGAAATGGAAACAAAAAATACAAACAGCATCATCAGTATTGTTCATTTTTAAATACTTATTACGCTGATATGCTGAACTGCTTTGATATGTACATGGTATTGCTAAATATGATATCGTTATGTAAACTAATGCCGCCTGCTTCTTGCTGTACTTTGTAATAGCTGTTCTTTGTAATAGTAAAATGTCCGAGGAAACTTAGTCGTGTAACATTATCATTCACATACGATGACAAGAAGTTAGTCTCTTAATCCATCTTTTATGCTTGTTGAGTCATTTTGGTATTTTTACGTGTTCTTCTCATGGAGTATATAACCGGAGTATATAAGTTAACTGCTTGTTTTAACTTTGAATTTTAAAACATTTGCTTATCAAAAACATTACAAATCAAAACAAACTGCGTCCCTGATTCTTGAATTGTTAAAAACGTTCAAAATAATTGTTAATTACGTACCAGTGGATTCGACAACTAGTTTGACTGTCTCTTCTACATTTTCTGCACTGGTAGATGCAGAAATCTCCGATGTGAAATCAACCATTGTATTCAATGTACTCATGACCGATATCTGAGAGGTTGTGTTTTAGAAAACAAAATACATAATGTTATACAAAGTTATCATGTATTTGTCTTTTGCGAAGCTTAATTACAGCAAAATATTTAATATTGAACATTTTTGTGGTAAGGACATTTTTCATTATTTTCAATATGATGTTAAGGTGCTAAGAATGTATGTTAACTTTAAAAACAAGGGTTCATAATATACTGTTGTTATAAGTGACATTTGTCACATGAAATCATTAAGGTTTTTCCACCTGGGAAAATTGCAAAACCTTGTGTACGCGCGCGCGAGTGTGTGTGTTTTAAGAGGAAGTAACTCGATGTCAAAATGTCTTACAGATGCCTTCGGTGACATTTCAGTTGGTTCCTGGGTCAGTTTCACGCAAGCTGACAACATCTGTTGGGCATCACCTATGTCACTAATAGAAGACGCCCCTTTCTCAATCTGCTCACCCATATACTCTCGCAACTGCAGCTGCATTGACAACAAAAACAATAGGATAATACACTCAATCTTATGAATACTTAACCTATTTTGTTTTAAAAATGTCGTAACGTCACAAACTTATTTTATAGGTTTTCCTAAAGATCAATGAAACACATTTTTTTTTATTATATCCGGTGGTAATATGACCCATAAAACCAATTCCTTGCCAAAAATATATATCATTGTTGTTTCCTTCTTTCTTGGTGCACCAAAAAGTGACATTTAAAAAAATATCTTGATGACATCTGCAGCTAATTGTTGAAAATGTGATCTTAAGTAACTTTTATTGGTCACTTCATTCCGGAGAATGTAACGTTTGATAATTTATCATGAATAGTAGTATAGTAACAGCTTTAAAAAGCAATAAAAATGAGCAAAAATTAGTTTGCATTATTATTCGGGACAAATCGTTAAATGCAGGGAACGCAGTGGCACCTAAGGAATATTTCGGTTCTCGCGGTTTGTAAATGAAATGTAAACTCCTCAAGAAAATATTGAAAACACTAACTTTTGGTGTACCCGCAAAAAGGAAACAACAATGGTTGCTTTGAATTCGTTTAATTGTACCCTGCTGACAATAAAACAATGTTTCATTGTTTCTCCGACTTGTTGGCTTAGTAATTATAGCGTCCGTCTCACTGTCGGGAGGTCGCAGGTTCGAACCCCGGCCGGGTAAGTTTTAAAATGTAAAGGTCTATGAAATTTATCAACGTCTAAATTTTTTAAAGCCTCAGTTTGTGTTACCATTACCATAAAGGAAAGCTATAAATCCTTAGGCAATTTTCCAAAGTTTCCATATATTTATGACAGAATGATAACTTACACCAGTAAGTTGCCCCTCTGCTACTTCTCCTTTCGATCTGGAGGCATCCAGATTCAACTCGCCTGCCATTGATGAACAGAGAGCAGCCATGGAACCAGAGTCCCCTTCGCTCGCTAGCTCTTCAATCTTGTTGACTAATCCGCCAAGTTGTTGCGCTGTTGATTGAGGCTCCTCTGACTCAGCTCGAGGATACACCTGTCAATAATATTACAGTCATCAAAGGGAGATCTTTTTGTAAAGGGTCTGCTTCAAACTCAACCGTCGATTGACCTAAGGTTCATAGTGATTGACCGCGTTTCATTGTTTAGAAGTCCGTTGACATTAGAAACCCGTTAACAATAGAAGCCCGTTCCAACCTGGCGGAACCGGAGAGCGACCGGTTGTTGAGTTTGAAGTCGTTCCAAAAAGATCTTGTGAAAGAAACGTTTAAGCAGTTTTACACGAATGTGAGATTTTAACATGATGTTACTCTTCACACATTAAAAATGAAAAAGCTTTGTTATCTTATAATGGATATTCTCTTTGGGAAGTTTGACAAAAAAGGTTCCTTGTATAAAACGTTAGTGCCCTCTAAAATTGTTTAGACGTTACATTTTCTTATTGAGTTTATTACCCATATTAATTGTTGATTCCTTTCAAATTTGATAGATATTTTAAGCCTATATATTATTTTAAAGAATAGAAAATATGCAATGTGAAATTTAAGAAAAAGGGCAAAATATAGCTGTTATAAGTTATGTTAAATTCCAGTTGCATTAATTGTGCTGCAACATGCAAAATATTTACTAATTTTTATATAACAGGCAGTAGAACGTTTGTGTGCCCTAACATCATTATCGTGATCATGATCATCATCATAATCATGATGATGATCATGATGATGATCACGATAATGATGATAATCATGATGATGACCATGATCACGATGATGTTACGTCACACAAACGTTCTACTTTAACATACACGACTTAAAGAAGCCATTTCCTTTTTATTTTCATTAATTACACGCATTCATTAAGTGATTTAAACTTTCAACCGCCGTTTTCTCAGATCTAGCATCTATGCTTATTCGACAGTATGCAGAAACCACGACGTTAGTTATGTGAGCTACGAATTACTCAAGATTATGTAAAAATAAACAGTTATTGTGCAAACTTTTTGCCACAATCTGCAACCATGTTCATTTGGTTTTACCGAGGTTTATTAAACCAGAAAATATTATTTTCTATTTGTTTTAATCAATGATAGGTATACATTTGTCTAATCTAAGGTCAGGTGGATAGTGCTTAGTTTATAATGTGAGGATAGGAGAAAGAGTTGCAGAATAAAAATATAAAATCGACCTTATATCCCATTCAAAAAGGTAACGAATGCTTCATTGCTGTGTACAAACAAACCTTTTCAGTCCCATTAATGATACCATATAATTTATTCGCATAATGCTTACGGATATTTCAACACCGTCCACCTGGGTAAAAGCTCCAAGTCGATCGATGATCTTCATGAAGAACACCTTTTTGTAACCATAGGTCTCTAAACCTTGCTCAATCAAGATCGGCCTCAGTAGCGTTGGTGAAGAACCTAAAATGCAAGCATGAAGCAAAAGTAACTGAACAGCAAGAAACATCCAAGCAACTGAAAGAACTTATTTAATAATAATAATAATATCGACATTTATATAGGGCCTTTCTCACAGGATACAAAGCGCTGTTGCCTATTATTATTACGCCGCCTTCAGGAAATCGTCACAATCATTTCGCTTCAGCTGGCAAAGCATAAATCCATATCAGCACTTAGATTGCGAAATTCCCCATAACAGCTCCCAATTTACAGCTACGCTCAATATTTTCGTTTGGTCTCCTAACTTAAAATCGGTATGTAAAGATCACATACGTTCATGCAGTCATATCTAATATTCGATTCTTGAGTGCAGGTGTACAAGCAGTGGCGTAACCAGCGGGGGGCAAGGGGGGCGCAAGCCCCCCCAAACAGAACCTTTGCCCCCCTTCAGCCCCCCAAATGAACTGACTTTTTGTACAGTGTCTATGGAGAAGGACCCAAATTTGCCCCCTCAAAAAAAGCCTTGGCACCCCTTCAGCCCCCCCATTTGCAAAGGTCTGGTTACGCCACTGTGTACAAGGAAAAACCGGGAAAAGACCATCTCTTGCAAATAAATTTAAAATGCTGTAAATTCTCAGGTTTATTTGAAACGTTTTTCAAAGGTTTCGACTTGTTGTTCCCGAAGGGTAATACTTGTTACTTGAACAGCTTTAAGACGTAAGCAAACTATCTGATCATCATAAGGGGCGACTTCAATGCTCAATCATGAGTTGCTTGCCGGTTGCGCCCAGTTCTTTCAGATTAGAACCGGCTTCGATTATTCTATAGTCGCGGGCATAATTCCTGTTACTTGTTTCCAAGTACGCTTGCATGCCCATCTGCATGCACGAAGACGCCATGTAACAGCAATTACGGCCGAGAGTATAAGAAATAAAACACTCTTCAAGCGTCACGAACTACCGGTTTTACTAGCGGATGAAGTTTGAAGCCACCCTAACGTATTACAGGACAATAAATTGTCTACAAAATAGTGGACTTACTGTCATGTACTGTTGTCGGTGGCTGTTGAGGGTCTTCAGATAACATGCCGAAAGTGTAGCTCAAGGGTACATCAGGATCATACCACCCTTCACAAGTTATATTGAACTCCGTAGTCATCGCTTCGCCTTCGTTCTTATCGAAGTAACACGTACCGCCGGTCGGGCGATCGTTCATCACCAGTCTTGAGGCCACTAAACCTATTTGCAATCATTTTTTAAGGTTAAGTGGACGTTTTTTCACTCTTTTTGTTGAAAATGATCCAAAAAGTAGCAAATTTTGTTATTATAAATAAATAGCAGGCTTTTTGTCAAATTTTTTTAATCCAATCAATCTTGTGTGTTTTACGTTTATTTCCCACCTAGGGCCTACAATTGGGGTTTTATTTATGGCAAAGCAAATTTGCCCCGCTTATCGAATTTTTCTGAATTAGAAAAAAAAATGTTTTACATTATTTTGCAATGGTAATACAGAAAAAGACTCTTAGAACTGTGCTTCATTTTAGGCAAAATATTATACAGTTAATTAGATCGTTATGTAATGATTTTTGTACTTAATGTCGTTTTACTTTAATTATAATACCTTTATAAAATAATGCCATACTCCGGGGTGAATTGAAACCACATAAAGAGAGAAACAAATAGGAAATGCCATTGGATCCTAGTCCTATTATTACGAACTCTGCGAATTACATGAATCTAACATTAATGGATCACCATTATAGCAGGTTTTATGTCGTAATTCTATGTAAATTATCTTAGCTACACTATGATAAAAAGGCGATAGCAACATTGTTCAGGGATTAATGACCATCTTTTATAGTAGTCTTAAACATTAGTTGATCTTTGGAAACTTTATTTTCCTAGCATGGAATTGGAGTAGACCAAAACTACTAGCTGGAAATTAGTGGGAAATTAACATTCTCCGTACCTGGATTTTCAAAGTTTGGATTTCTTGATGCCTGCAACTCCAAGAGGTCATCCTTGTTGTCTTCAAACAACTCAGCGTTGAGACGAAATTGACTTTCTGATATCCAGTGGTCGTGTAAGGCACCCAATCCTTCCTATTGCCCCACGCTCCAACTTGGTGGAATGGTGGTCATTCACAGACCTGGATCTCCATCTGTGATATACACAGCAATACGATGCAGTAAGGAATCCTTGGAAAATGGAAAAATAACATACCATCAATAAAAAAGTATTAACTTCCCGTATTTTCAGTCATGCGTGAGTCCGTAAACCACAATTTTGAAACCATGCAAAACATTCATTTATGTTGAGCTGTTTAATGGTCCCAATACAACTTGAACGATTGGACAAATTTTTAAACCACAACCCCCGCAGCCCCCCCCCCCCAACCCCCCCCCCCCCCCCCCCCCCCCCCCCCCCCCCCCCCCGACCCCTCAAGTATATTAGGTCTTATATCCCTCATTAATATATTCATTTCATTTGATTGGTAAAGTGCGTCACATGACCACAGATAGTTTACTATTTGCGAAAAAGAGAGCGAAAGAGAGCTCACAGGGAAATAACGCCTATTTTTCCCTAGGGAAATAGGCGCCTATTTCCTTCTAGCCTCGATACCCATGTTATCGGTTCCTTTATCGGTTCTTTCCCTGTGGTCCAATACTACTACTACTACTGTGACGTTATGCATGGGTGCACAACTCTTACTGTATTTCTCAACGTATGTGTACGTTCGTATATTATTGCTCTAAAAGGAACTTGACTGACATTGTTGAGGCTATTTCGTCGACCCCCGTAGCAACAACTGGCTGCGCCCAGTTGCAATAACACCGGTGGGAAAACCTTCTGCCACGGATAGTGAGAATACAAAAATAATTACGTATGTTCTGTCAGTTGTTCGAGGATTGTGTAAGAATAACCCGTGTGAATCCACGCGGTGATTTTTATTTTTTTTGATGCCATTGCATGGACAACGCTGATATGATCTCAACGCTGCATCACTGCATGAATGGCAAGGAAACAGAACGGTGAGCTATACATATGCAGTAAATTCCGGGAGTAATTCGGTACAGACTTCAGGCGTCATTATTACCGAAAAAGATGTTGATATCGTAAGGGGGCGGACTTTCACTCTACCTAAAAGGCAGTTCAAGCGCCAGCTCTTGCCTAGCTGAGCCTGCCTACCGAGTACAGTACAGGTAATGCCTATTTTTGTTAAGTAGGCCTCAGGCTCAGATTCACTTTTAACCAATCAATGAACAAAAATATATTCATGGAAGGATATAAAACAAATATTTAATGATCTTATTCGCGATTTTTGTCGTGGAATTTATTGGTCCCCTCGGTGAACTTGGAGGGCGGGGGTACTATTTTCCTTCGACATCGGTCTCGGGAAAATAGTACCTCACGCCCTCCAGTTCACCTAGGGGGCCAATAGATTCCATAAGATCCCTCATAATCATTAAATATGTGTTATACTATTGTTTGTAACGGTACAACAGGAAAATTCCTATTAGGGCAATAACATAGTATGGTTGTTTGGAATTTTTACCGGGAAAATATGGTAGTTAGCTGATTTTGCTCGGATGTTCAGTAGAAGACATTGGACAACAAAATCCAACATTCTATATTTGAAAGTGTTCAGATTGTGTTAGAATGTATACCAATGCATTTGTCTAGCAGTGCTTAAAAAGTATAGTTTCTCCAATGTACAGTTAGTGGCTCCATTGCAATGAAAAGAATGAGAATCATACCCTGGGGCTAAAGTTTTTTAGAATGTTGTTTTATGAGTCAAATATTTTTTATTCTATTGCAAATGGAATGAAACACATCGGTTTGCAGTGCAGTCACAGTTAAGTTTCGGGACGGTTACGTCGTGCACAACCTCGCAAAAGCCATGGTGGTATTATCAAAATTAGACCAAAGAGAGGCATTGCACTGTCTTTGAAACAAGCCAGGCCGCAACGTCCCGACCCCAATAAAAACTCCGCATCAGTTCAGGATGTGACAATAACAGGAAAGGGTCTCTAAACGCATTGGTCTATGGGAAATTAGTATGTAAAAGCATTTTATGTAAATTATGCTTTAAGGCTATTTTAAGCTTTAAACCTACTGATTAAGTTGGTATCTGTTTTAACACTGTATTTTGACCCGGTATATACTTTTTTTCAACTTTGAAAGAGATTCCCCAAGGGATTTAGCGGATTTTGGATAAACTCGTTCTATGATACATGGGACTCTTAGGTGCAGAAATCTCTTTACTTCCAACGAACCACATTCATGGTATCGGCCCGGATTGTATCAAATAAATCTTACCTGAAATATAAGTTAAAAAAACTTTGTCCATCAAATTGTTCAACAGTCTCCATCGCACGTCGATTACTCGGAGACACCTTATCTCCACAGTTGACTTTACAGCTGGAAAATATAAAAACCGGGACTAGAGTATAATTTCAACAATATGTACAATTTCAAGAATTTACTATTTAATAGTTTGGTACAATGAACTCACCAGTCCCCGTAGCACGCTTAGGTACAATGGCTTCACAGTCCACCTGACATGCTTAGGTACAAATTTTGAAAAACACTCCCAGTATTGCGCCTTTGAATATACTTCTGGTTAGGTTTTTAGGTTGTTCATGACATTTCATCTTACTACCTCGAATATATATCTTACGCTACCTCAATATATATATATATATATATATAATATATATATATATACTATATATATTATATCTTATATATTAGATAATATATATATACAACGTATTCAGCGCCAGTAATTAATTAACGTAATCAAATTTGCATTGGCACATCTCCCGTACAGACAAAACCGTGTACTGTACGAGCATAGAAAATGACAAACAATCTCAGTGCATTAATACATCAATATAATCTCAGTAATCGGATTCAAATCGTTACACTACCCTCTACTTATATTTGTTTGAATAACTGAAAAGCATTCATGATGCTTGTCCATCTGCAAGCGCCGGTTGTAATAGAAAAAAAAATCTTTTTGCGTAATCCACAAGTCATTGTTTTGCTTGTGGTGGTGTCATGATTTATTCAGCTGATTAAGCTGCTCCTGGCGCGTGCATCCAAGATACGGAGGCTCTAAACATGGCCCTCATTTTTGTGCCTGGGCGAATTGGGAACAGTCTGGGTTTTTCAATCTACTACTAGCTGTGATGTACATGTACAGTTGTGACCCTCTGTACACGAGACCAACGGATTAACGTCCTATATAACGAATATACCTAGCAGAGATTCGAAGCAAGTAATCAATGGATTGTTTGCAGCGTGCAGCGTCTGGTACGATATTGTTATATTAATTCAACGATTCCCTCGACTGATCAAGAAGCAGAAATCTTCAATACATTTCAATGTATAACCCCAAGATTTGAGTTTGGCGGGCTATTTTTAAATCACTGATGCTCACACGTGCGTGTTATTTGTCAAACGCCTTGAACACAGTTTAGTACTCAATGACTTTTGCATATAAGCCATGGAAAAACTTAAAATGACCCCCAATTTTGTACATTCATTTGTCGACTATAGGTAGAATTTGCTCCAATTTCAATGTATTAATGACATTCTTGGCTATCTTCAAAATATACTGAGTTGACTAAAATGTGTATTTTCTCTTTCAATATCACAAAAATTGAAACAAATTTGGACCAGTTTATTTCTCAAACTGTAATTTTTTAACAGATTAGGATCTAATTGACATTTATTTTAATTTTGACTAAATTAGTAGGAAAAAGAAGTTAGTGATGACCCTGGCCCAAACCCATGAAGTGTTATAATCTGAGCCGGTGTTCATAAACTTACCGTGTCAGCGTGACGAGTGTCCTACTACCCATCGTCTTCTATTTGGTTCTCCATTGAGTGGCGGTAGCATCGTTTATTTCAGACTGTGCCAAATGCCTAGTATACAGGTCCGGTTTATTCCGTACATGTTTTTATGGTAGCTAGGACACCTCTCATGGGGGGACACTCACTTTCTTTACACCGGTCCTAAGAACAATATATTCACGTTTAGGTCATGAATATGAAACCACAAATTGGGGTTTTAAATTGCCTGATTCGCAGGATAACCTAGCTCATCGGAAAAGTTCAGGCGGTGGCGGCCAAGTCTCATTCATTATAGCAACTCACAAAACTGTCAAAGAAATTCAGGCAATACGGAAGTGAAAATCAAAAAAAACTAATTTAGGTGCTTTGATGTGGGTCGGGGTTCTTGGGTGTTCCCATGACCCACATACGGACCTAGTCCTCGGTCGTTATCATACAAAAACATTCAGGAAATAACCTTCCAGTGAAGTTGATATTCAACCTCCAACTGGTTTTGGAATAAGAAAATATTCCTTGACAAATATAAAAATTCAGAATTTTTGTCAAGAGTCGCTTTTACGGGTAAAACCAATGGCGACGTCGAAATGTGGAATTCTTGGCCCGCCCTCCCTGAGAAAAAGTTAAGGTGCTCACAGCGCCATCGTGCGACCAAGTCATCATTGGCCGGAAAACAGAATGGTTCGATACGCTCGAGCTGTTAACAATGTACTACAGCTTTGCTCCGATCTCTGTTAGGTAGATCGGTCTAAGCTCCGAAGGGACGGGTGCTTTCACGATTGTTACCCAATTCCAAGGACTGAACCATGGAGAGGGAGAGCGGTATTCTGTTTTAATCAATAGATGGTTGAACAAGAGTATTTGAAACACTTCAGGAAAAATAAGGGGGAAAAACTTACTATGCACTTAAAATAAAAAAACACCCACTCTCGATCCTGCGTGCGTAATAGTTGTAAAATTAATTAATAAAATTAAAATTCAATCTAGTGAAGGTCCCAGGAAAATGATGGTGAATAACCTACTCCAAAACTTTATGGGACATTCCATTAAAATAAAACAGGGCCAGAGAAAAAAAGAAAAACCATACCAGTGGCATCATTAGTGAAACTATTGATTTTCAGTCAGGTGTCATATAGATTCACACCAGTCACCTGGAAATTTATATTACTTCTGAAAACTCAATAGTTTCACAAGATGTCATTCACCAACCCAAATATTGAATGCTTCTATTCCTTCCTTGTGACTTGACACAAACACATCAATTCTATTTGCAATTTTCTGGGACCTTTAACATTTAAATTACGTGTTGTATGGCAGTAAATTTCACTATTGTAAAAACCGTTAAAAATTAAATAACATACTTTATGAGCATAGCCGGAGGATCGCCTTCGAGGACTAGTAACGTTTGATAGGCAATCGCCAATCGTGTGTCCTTCTTCACAACCATTAAGTACTCATATTCCATGTCGTAATACATTGCACTTGTATCTTGATATAAATACCCGTTTGTGTGTTCACTCGACCTAGAGCAACAGAAATCCTTTTGAAATAGTGTCAAGGTTTGGGCTTTATCGGGGTAATATGTGTGAGACTTCATTTATCCGGATAATATTGTGAAGACTTCATTTATCCGGGTAATATTGGGACGACTGCATTTATCCGGGGTAATAGTGTGAAGAATTCATTATCAGGGTAAGTGTAAAGACTTCATTTAATGCCGGGTAGGTACGGGATAATATTGTGAAGACTTCCATTTATCCGGGTATATTGTGAAGGACTTCCATTGAAGGATTATATAACTAATGGAAAAAAGTTTCTATAACCCCTCACTGAAGTCTTGATACCAGACTAGTTCTGTTGCATATACATAACCCACATTTTGGAAAGAGTGATTTAACCAAGGCCGTGTTCGCGTCTTTAGGTGTTCAAAGGATTCCCGCCCGTGACTCAGAAAGGCTTTTACTATCCTCCGAACAAAAAGTAGTGTTAACGAGAAAAAAGAAAAATGATCGGTTAGATGACTTCTTCAAGTGTGCAAACGTTCGGATCTAACACTAATCTTGAATACCCTGGGTAGGGCAAATTACACATTTTTTTCAAGACGGGTGGATTTATGGCTACTTTTGCAAAACAAATCTGGAAGGTTTTTGTCCTAAGATATGATTTTTTTGGCGGGAAATGACGAAGAACACGAAGTTAATAGGATATTTACTATTTTTGGCAAACAGAAAAATGCTGAAAGATCTTTTTCCTTGTTTGCCAGAAAATCTCAAAAGGTAAATTATAATACTTTTATAGAAGTACAATGTCATATTTGATGGCAGGATAATTTGTGTCAATTGATTGTGATGTGAGTGAGTCTAAAGTTTAAAGACCAACTCAACCAATTGTGTCATATTCGTGTCATCTACATTTATTTAAAACTAGTATTAAACCTTTTATACTCATACACCACGATGAAATCTTCATAACATTTTTTAAAAAGTTAAAAATATTTAAATATAAATCAGCCTCCTTCAGGAATATTAATCACCTGAAGAGGCATAATATCTGAAATAATTGTTTTCAAAATCTGGGACACTGTAATATTTTCGACGAATAAGCGCATAATCAACGCACTCAATTAATACATGTTTCACAGAAATAGAGCACAATCACAGGAATACCCGAGGGCACTGGCTACCTCTAAGCAAATAATATGGGTCTATAATTATGACCAATTTTACATCGCGCTAATACAATCTTCGTCCCTTCGTCCAATTAAACCTTGAAATAACAACAGCTCCAAACAGTTGGTTGAAAAGGCAGGCATTTTATTATTAGGAAATGCATCCCACAGCATTTGCCACCTATTTCTGATATAGGCTTATTACTGAAGCCTTTTAAAATATGTAAAGGGGATCTCAGTATTTGTTATATTCATATTAGGGCTTCTTTCGAATACATCACATTTCATTGCCTCGAATACCAAGTGACTCGGACTCCAAGCTAAAACAACGGTTAGTCATTGGGACAAGGCAATGCATACACATAGAATGACAACAAACAGGTTTAGTGCATGTCAAAGGACATTGTATGAACCATGTAATACTAGTCAATTGACTTGAGGTGTTCATACACATGTACTATTTTAAATATAATAGCAGGCAACTCTTTAAGAGAGGTATTTGTGGGTGAATGAAAATCATTCTTTATTCTGGGGACAATCATGAACTGATTACTTAGAAAACCATACGATTTTTTCAACAGGGAAGCCTATGTGCTAGTAATGTAGTTGTCACTGATTTTTGTTGTCAGATCTTGGCAAGTGAGTAATTATTAAACCTAGAAAACCTGGACTTCAGTCAAAAACTTACAAGTTCATAAGCAGGACTTAAGGGGGGTATTGGGTTATGAAGTCAGTTGAACTTTGAAATGATTTTTTAATTTTACTTTAAATATTGGTATCTACATGTTATATATCATATTGTAGCCATGTCACAAAGTTTTTTTTAACAACCAAAAATTTTGGCTCTGGTTGCCATTGGTAACCCCGTAAGGCCTCTGATTGGCTAAACACAGAACGAATGTACTAAATAACCTAACATGCTACTGGGACGACGAAACTTGGGTGACATATGCAGGAGGTAAATAGGACCGGAACCAGGAAGCCGGAATTTTAATTACCGTGCATGGCAACCGGCAATTCGACCAATGCATTCAGGCGGAATGTGAATTGGGAAAACACGCATTTGAAAATCGGCCTCATGGTTCACTCGGCCTATATGGCTTAATATGTGTGCAAATTTCCTGTTTCATTAGCATGTAGCGTTTCTAGTTTACGTTCGTTCTCGTTTTGGATGTTTGCGTATCTTAACGAAACGAGTTAAGGCCGCGAAACATCTTAGACAAAATGAGGGGCCGCTTTTGATGGGAATATGGAATTATTTTTTTAAATTTCATTTATACTGAATTATCATAAGTATTAATGAAAGAATCATCGAAAATAGGTTGCATCCATTGTCCGGTAATTAATTTTTAAAATAATTTTCTAAATATCGCAGGGTGAGAAAACAATAAAATACATAAAATCACTTACCCAGTCGGAACATTAAAACTTTAAATTATGGAAGGATAATAAGTATTTATATACTTCAACTTAGCCCCAAAATGAACGTGTTAATAGTTCATAAATAATATCTTTTAAATACTTAAATAGAACCTTGAAAATTTTCCAGATAAAATATAGGAGATGAGCATTTTTGGCAAATTTCGCGTACACTAATTGACTTTGATCAGCCATATCTCGGGAACGGAAGTCCAATTGCGATCGAAATAATAAAAAAGCATTTTGTAGATTACAGTTACACAATTTAGCCATTGCATGATCCATTTTTCTGGATATTAGAACAATTTTTTATCATATTTCAGGACCCATACACCCCCCCTAAAATGATAAGCTTCTCAGGTAAAAAGGCTCGTTTTCAGCAACCAAAAATGAACTTGAAATCACTTGCATTGAAAGAGCTTAGTATAAAACATTCAGTTACGCCCATTTCTAATATATAATCTATCGGAAAAATTATAATTGTGGATGCTCTCATTTATCGCCCTTTTTTCACCTAAAATTGAATACTGAATCGTGACAGGCCCACTTAAAGTTTATCGTCATGTATCAAGTGGTATTCATAAATATGGTCATCGTAGGATAGGAAATTTTTGTAGGACTTACCTCCTGGAAGAGGAATTCGTCAGATTCTGAGAGGCCTAAACACCCGTATCTGTCGTTGTGTAACTGTCGGTTCGAAAAGCGATGATTAACGGTACCATTTTCCAATTTCTAAGTTATAGTCATCATTCCAAACTTCGAATGTCTCCACTTCATTGATCACTACCGTGCCATGTTCAGTTTTCTTATAATACTTTGCGCGTCGACAGAACCAGATAAATTGAAGGCCTCTTTCTCCGGCATTGTTTATCTGGATCGTAGGTTTCACTTCGTCCATCAATAACATCCATTGCAGTTCCCACCCTGTCGATTCTGATTGGCCTCATATTTTTTGCAACCAGTGGCGGACTTCGTGTATGGGATTATATGTATGGGCTAAGGTAAATATACCAATTCCTCAGCCATGAGACATTCAACTCAAATCGGGATAGTACCATAATCAAATACGGTCCAGACAAGAATAGTAGATCCCGAAGAGGAAGGCCCCTCTAAAATTAGTGTTGTCAGTTTATCATTGTAAAGCTTTCCTGTTTCTGATGTAAACTTCCTTCACACTTTATAATCATCCAAGAGGAAACAGACGCTTTTGATTAGATTACACTTATTGACAATTTTTGAGTTAAACAATACGGTTTCGCTGCTTTGAATTCCCGGGTAAACCATCTCTGACATGAATATGTAAATCACATCGCTTGTTTTCGTCAACAAATATATCAGTGGAAAGCAATTCGGTTTTAAAACAACTTGGTCAAGAGTGTTTTCTGCTGAAGAGACCAGGTTGGAAGCTTTTATTGTATTCTGTTAGAACCAAATAGTCATAAAGTGGTTAGTGATACTTATTGCAATATCTGTACCCGCTTGCTGATCGTCCATGATTCAGAGAATTAAATCTCTTCAATCTTAAACATGCATCTGCAAATTCATTGGGATACTGTCGTTGCGCAGGATTCTGGTCTCCCCCAAAAACCACATGGTTGATGGTGTTGTCGGATCCACATGAATTTCAAACGGAACAAACCCTGTTCCTACCTTACCGGGTAAGATTCCCCGAAAATCAAATGTCGTGTTTGCTGGAAACGGCCCATGACCAGTAAGTTTCACGCTTCTGGTGACGGGCGGTTCTACACCAACTCTACTTCTGTGTGTTGGGTTCCAATCTAATGGATTGGATACATGACGAGACATAATAAGAACTGGTTTTTGGTACCAGTAGGCCGCCCTGGCTCTTCAGTGACTAATACTGAGTCATCACCATCACCAAAATTCCAAAATGGTACGAAGGCCTGAACCAGCTCGCAAGTGTAAACAGTTAATATGGTAGCCTATCTAGGGAAAATATATGTATCCGGTGTGACTATAATGATCTCTGTCAAATGTTGCATTTGGCACCTAGCGGATTTGGAATTACGGCCCGTGGTATATTAACCCATTCTGTTTAACATCAGTAATTTCTTCGTAACAAACACATCAACTGTTTGGGGTGTTTCTGTCGCAACATTCCACATTAACAGGGTATTAGAATCACAAGACTCTTTGTAAAAATACGTGAGTGTTCTTCCGAGCTTCTCTGTTGGGAAGTGTCCTTTGGGTCGTCTTCATTCAACTGAAGAAGGAAGTCCATGAACAGGGTGTATCAACAGTAAGGGGAAACCCTAACCCAAAATCTAAACCTAACTGTTGCGTCAGATGGAATATCCGCACCTCTTTCTATAATATGTCAAAACAGGAACGCAGTCCTTCTCTTGGACCTTAATGCATCAAGTTCAGCTTCCCTTGCAGTCAATCGTACTCCTTCTATGGGCATCACTATTTGTATTGGTGTGGTATTGTATATGAAACCAAACCAACAGAATTCTCTGCGGTCACTGTCACGTCATAAAAAGCAAGTGTTTACCCAAGTGGTGTCAGTTTAAGGACTCCACCTTTATCTGCTTGACTGAAAATTCATGTTCTACCATCGCCAAAGGATACTGTGAAAGTAACCCGTGATCCCCAGGAAAGACGTATTTCAAATGGGATTTCTCATTAATATTTCCGTCTGCGGTATTAGTTGGAACTATATGCAGATTTTCAATGGTTGGTAAACATAATTATAAGTTTCCACTGATGGAGCTTAGCATATTATAAGCGTTCCAAAAGATTGCGTACGTTCCATAGCTCTCCACTGGATGCTATGCAAGAAGGATAGGGACACAAGTCTCTGCACTGGAATTAACAGAGTTAAATGTAATAGTCCCGGTGAATGTGTAGGTGACGGAACACCATAGTGGTCTAAATATTCAGTGTGATCATAGATAAGTAAGCCCGCAGCAGAATATTTTGATGAAGTTCAAAGGAATGCTCAGTTGAGGATATCGCAGAGGATTCAACAGATATTTGCACATGCACCAAAGCTCAAAGATGGCCATTGCTGACATCATTCCAAACATACACACGAAAAAGGTAAGATCCGCTGTTGCGTAGTCATGATTCTATGTCATACAATCTTCCATTACGCCATGATCTACCGTTTAAAAATTATGGTAATTCTGGTGTGCCCATCTCCGACTCGACATCAAATTTACAATGCGAAAGCTTTTTTGCATCATCTCTACCGATAAAGATCTGATGGCATTGAAAATGGCTATTTTGAGGTATTAACATGGAAATCCTCTATTTCGTGTTGTATGCTGTTGGACAGTGTACAACCATTGATGTACTGACCAGATTATATGCAGAGTGATGTTAAAGCAGTTATACGGCGTGTGTGAAGGATGTCGACGATCAATTAGCAGCTTCCATTTAGGACATCAGATTGACACTTAATAGGTTCGTCCATATCAATGGACTGAATGGTTACGGTGACGTAAGTGGCCTTCGTCAAGTTGTAAGACGGACTTCCCCAACGGAGAGATATTTGGTGGGGGGGTCGGAAAAGTGCGAGATTACGTATCGTTCAGAACGTATACGGTTAGTGTTGAGTGAGTTCGCTTATATTGTTCAAAACGCCGTAATCTTGGCGGGAAAGATGGCTTCTCTATTTAGTGGAAAGTAATACTCCATTGGATAGTGATAGATCTGGTTTTAACATTTGAGAAAGACAAATACAAGTAAGTGCAATGTGATTTAGTAAACCATAAAATTTAATTATTGACAATTTCTTTAGGCACGAGGATGTAACCTAGGATTCAATTTGTTTGATAAGAATGTAGAAAGACAGACACCATCACGTGTCTTGATAGATCCCGCTTAGATAGTCACAGATAGTAAGCATTAAGTTGTAAACCCAACCATATGAAAAACGATGTAGTTAATAAGATAATCGTGATTAACCTTTATACAAGATGGCTGCGGATTTAGAATGTCGCAGTATTCCCAACGGGCTCTTAGTAAAATGCTTGTGTTGTAACACCATACTTGGGTATCATCGTCTGGATTTCGGCAGTAATTATGATCGCACCTAATCCGCAATTGGGGAAGTTTCCGGTGTACCGGTCGTGCGTTTGTGGTTGACTGAGATGTCCATGCTGGCATGGTTTACCAGAAGAAGTGATGACAATAGCCATGGTAGTCACTTCTATCGGACTTGTGAAACATTCTGCATCTACGTTATGATAAGAGACAGGGGTAATGATTTTGATTGGACCAAGGTTTACAAGCTTGCAATTTCATGCTTCCGCGCAGGCATTTGAGTTCAAGTATTGGACTCTCAGCTTTAAAGAAAAAAGTTTGAGCAAACTATAACTAAAAACCAAAATATTCTCTGATGAAGCAAGTGCACACCCACACACAAACACCAAAATAAATAAAAGAAAGGGCACAAAATGATAGGAATTCTCCGGTTTTAAGCATTTTAACAAATCGTTATTTCAATACATAGGCCAATAATAGTTAAATTACTTTAAGAGAGTGGAAGGTTAAGTCAATAAGGGCAAATTGAGAGCGTGATTATCAATGAATGTAGTAGGTATAATTGCTTTAAACCGTATTTGCTGGCAATGCGTAAGAATAATAATAACATCGCCTTCCTGCGGGCTGGGAACGTATGGTAAAGTATCTTTTGCTTACCTGCCATCTTTCGACATAACACCCTAGTAGCTCAAATCGGAGACAGATCCATACCGAATACCATTCGATGTATTATCCGACCATACCAGCCCTTAATGGTGCTCAAAGAGTTGGGTTACCGGAGGTATTCTATCGTCATTTTGCCCTTTTAACACCATCTGCTCTGGTCCCATCGCTATTCCTGATAAATCCCAAGAATGCACCTGAGCTCATAGTATATTCAACGCCTACGTTGCCACCCATTCGCTAGCAATTGCCCTCCCTTGCAGAATAAACGCCACTAACATACTGGAATGTACAGAGCCACTTGAATCCATTGGTTCATGGATTTGTTAATACAGCGCACCAAATGTTGGTGGATTGTGTTGCATCGTGCAGCTTTAGCAGAATGGTCACAACAAAACGATCCCACCCAGAAACTTGACGCATCAATCTGACTATCAGCAATGTTTCCATTTGCATTCCCAAGACGATGTCCTTGGAACGTCGTACTGATAGGAGAAATTAAAAGGCCTATAGTATTTAGGTAATGTCAAATGCGAACTTTCAAGGCCCGAGTATGACAAGTGGAGTAGTAAAGGAACTTTTCCTTAAGAAAGGATTTGCCAGTAGCGGAATGTTTTGGCACTGCGTTTGAATGGTCTATTGGCTTAGTCTAAAGGTTTCTGGACAGTTCTTGCAGCACAACGAACCATGGAGATAGCGGGAATCTTTTCAATTTTAGTCCTTTTTAAAATGATGCAAGCAACGAGATGAAAACTGCATTTATGTGCTTCGAAGAAGGTGACGATCCTGTGTGTTGGTGGGTTTTTAAATGAAAATTGGTTAAAATTGAATACCATATACATGTACATTGTATATGCATAAATATGAATAGTAAAAAAAAAAACTTATTCTTTACAGACTTTGTTTATCGTATTTTGCTTTTAATAAACAATAAAAACGGATGTTCTAAATTAATGGAACGATGCTGGTCAGGAATCTTCAGGATGCAACATGGAAGAGATTTTGATGAGGAAAATCACCCCACAGACTTGTTATCGTACAAAGCTTTACCTTTGAAATCGTCTCTGTATACGCATGGATGTGACCACCATTGAACCTCTTGGTCATATAGGTCAAGAGTTAGACGGGTCGCATCAAGAGTGAGAAATGTTTTAAGTTATGTAATAGCAATGATCACATGTTGGTCTTATTGATGTAATATACTGCGTAAAAATATAAAATTAAAGAGGTGAATTAGTGATCACTTAGAAGGTTCATTTAGTTTAATGGTTCATTAGATACCATCTTAACAGAAAGGGATTTTCAAATTTCAGTTGATGATGTGGCGTGTTTGATTGTTATTAAAAAAATTGTCCACGAATTTCGTACCAAAGAGAATAGAAAATCTGTACTATTGAGGAGATGATGGAGAGGATACATAGAAGGAAAAGCAGAGAGAGAGAGGGGGAGAGAAAAAAAGAATGTACGAGGGAGGGGAGAGGGGGAGAAAGAAGAGCTGACGTATGACGAATGGGATTCGTAGTGAACCTTTACTAATGCTATAATTATGTTCTTTCCAATTTCTCATAGTATAACGCGAAAGATACAGATATAGATCTATAAACTTAATAAGTTTTGGTCGTCGTGTTCGTTCATCAGTGTTGAAGATGACCATGACAAACACATATAGGAAAAAAATCCTCAAAAAGAATTGCGATGTCATCACTTGCGCATGGGTTGCAGTGGGTTACAGTGAGGGAAAGTCACCAAGAGTGGAGATGATACTGGATGCAGTGGACAGCCTAAATAGACTTTCTGCCGTGTTGTTCCCAACAAGGGTTCCACTACCCTACTCAGATGGAATAGAGCCTAAAATTAGTCTTGGTACATGTGCAGGGATGACATTGTTTCTTACAAAAGTCTCTTCGTTTATTCATGCTGAACCGAAAGGGGGAACGTCAATCAACTAAGCTTTTCAAAAAGACAATCTTTTAGTTAGGATGTTGAAGTACTTTTTGTTTGAAACACAGTTGTGTACAGATGATTGATCTGAATAAAGTACTTTTAAACTTTCAGTTGTACAATGTATCAATGGATAAACCATTTAATTGTTAAAGTATAGAGGCCGTGGTTGTTTGAAATGAAGAGTTTGTAAACAAATCGGTGAAGCAATTTATTACAAGCCCAAGAAACGCGTAGTAATGCATTTGAAATGCTTGTATTTTTGGACCAAAATGAGTAAGCATGTGAAAATGAATGCAATTGCCATCAAATAAGGATACATTTTGAAATAAATAATAAACTGTGGTATCAACGCGTACAACCCTAAGGTATTTTCACTCCCGTTGGTACCTAAGGAAGAGGGTCCATGGACCCACAAACAACTTTCCGGGTGGAATTCGCTGTAGAGATGCCACGTAATAGAATTAGTCGCCCCAGCCATGGGTCCTGGTTTTGTTTTATGCCATATCTTGGGATAAACGTGGGATTTAGCTGCAACTAACATTTCCAAGGTTATTGCTAAACACGCTACTCATCAAACTATATAAACACAAATTCCTTTGAATTTCAAGAACTGAATGAAGTAAAACCTTTATGGGTTAACCTTTTAAAACTCTGGTTTAAATATCACCGTAAATAATACAGGTGGCATAGATACACTTAAATTTATTGAACATGCGACAACAAACCAACACTATTTGAAGCTCGGCAAAACAATTGTTTTTAATGCATGCTCGGTAGTTATAGCTTGAGAATTATATCATTATGGCTGAAAAAATAAATGCGATATAATATAAAGCCGTTTTATTTTTTGTCTCTAATTATTAACGAGCTTACCAACAAGTTCATACACGTCAATTCGGTCATAGGCACCGCATTTGCTCTCCGGGTCCCCACTACATATCGTATTACATTCCGCATCCGGGACTTGGCCATAAACGCCGTAGTTTGCATCCTTGAAGCCACAAAAGCATTCAATGCCATATTGCAACCCGGCATATCGCATTCCAAGAGAAAGGCAGTGATCGAAACACCTGAAGTGTGTCATGTCCTGTGACGAAAGTTTGTACATAGGTAGGACTCGATTGTCTTGATTGTCGACGAAGCATCCACGATAAAGGTGGCCTGTGAAGAGAAAAGGGACATTTAAGCAAGCTACCTTCATTATCATCAATAGGTGGAATGGAGGAAGCATCAAAACATACTGAGCTAACACTTTTCCGTTTTATAAGTGGCTGGATCTCAGATTGACCAGCAATTCTTAGTGGTGTTGTCTGATAATTGATGATACACTTCAGATGACATTTAGGACTCGATGTATGTTACATCTATTCCCGCATCCATTTGGATCTTCCATTTTCTTAGCGACCTATAGAACAAGATGCTTCTACAAAGATTTTGACCAAGTGGAACTGCCGAGGTCACACTTGTTCACAGCCTATTTAACAAAGATTCTTCATCAAAGCTTTGAAAAGTTGGTCTTAGTGAAACTGTCGATATCACACTTTTTCAAAAATCTAATCACCCTCTTTTCACTAACTTATCATAACCGTCCTCCTCCTCCTCACCGTCCTCCTCCTCCTCATCATCACCATCACCATCACCACCACCACCATCATCATCATCATCGTCATCGTCATCATCATCACTATCACCATCACCATCATCATCATCATCACATCATCGTCACCGTCGTCGTTGTCCTCATCGTCGTCGTCGTAGAAGTAGTAGTAGTTGTAGCAGTAGTAGTAGCTGTAGCGTCGGTTATTACAATCAATTAATAGATTCAGACTTTACCTCCATACGAAGCCTGTAGATTCTCCATGTTCCAGTCGCTTGTAACCACATTACTGATCACGTGTCCATCTCTCGGCCAGGCCAATGTAAAGTTTATGAAAGCATTACGATTATTATCCTCGAAAAACTCTATTTGAAACGCCACATCCGTACCTGGTCATAAATATGAAAAAAGTAACAGCTGTAATGCTGCTAAAATGCAGATTGGCTTTATACTATAAAGTGTGCAGAAATCATATCTGTAAAAGTGGTTTAACACACGGGCGCCACTTCAACATACAGTGGTCACTTTTAGAATATATGTTCAAATAGTGAGAACGAGATCCAGCTCTTTTATGACCGTACTGCCTTTCAGGTACTGCTCCAATGGAATGGATACGCTGTCGAAGTTCAAAAAAGTATATTCGATTCTATATTCAAGTAATACGCTTTGCTACTGCTACTCATATTGATTATGTTAGCATATACTAATGATGTGAACTGGACAGAGGATCCGATGAAATTCCAATTCACGATCAGTATTAAACGATTTAAGACACTCAATTACTCTGACACTCTAACCCTCACCCCACACACACAACACCCCTCACTCCCATACACACCCACACACACGCTAGCGAGGACCATAAATGAATCACGTGCGTGAAAATACAGTAAGCTTGGTATCTTCTCTAATGATGAGGTTCGATTTCAGCAGTGCACTTTGAGGAATAGAAGAAATTCTGTCCACTGAAGCCCAAAAACAAGAATCGGTCACTTTGATTGGTACTTTTCTGCATAAGAAGGTAGAGGAGGAAGTATCTATGGTCAATGAAATAGAGGGTCCGTCTCTGCGTGAAACTCTTCTGGTCAAAGAGATGGTAACGAAGGGACGAAACATTATATTTCGCGGATGGGTAAGTGATTCTTGCCATTTTCAAACTATTCAACTTTGTTATGTTTCTGTTTTAATTCTTGTATGTGATATTTCCCCTCTTTTGGCAGGGGTGTCTTTGGGGGCTCAAGCCCTGAGTTTCGGGGAAAAAACGTTACTAATCAGCCGATGTTGGGACATTTCAGCTCTAAGCCCCCGGGTAGATGGGTAGGCACGCCTCAAGCGCGTGGTCATACGCTGGTCTTTATAAGATGTGTTTCTTTAGTTTTTCATCCCCCCTCCCAAAATATCACTTTTTACATTTGTGTCGGGTATAAAAAAAAAAATGAAAATAACCAAAATGACGATCCACCAAAAATTATAAAATGAACATGATAGTGATACACCCTGGTTATCAATAAATGCAGGATTTTTACCAGCTGTATTTTTACATAATTGCACGAACTTGGTAAAGATTGCGAACGCCATGCTGTAATTGGGCTTATTACAGAAATTATCAAACCCCCAAAGATAACAATTTCTAATTCGAAAGATATGGGAATTCCCAAACTGTCATGACACACTCGGTATGATAGGAATTCCATGGAATCCCACGGATTTTTCATCATAAGCATTTTGGGGGAGTTGCAAACAACGAGAAACGAGAGGGAAACAGGCGTTAATAGTGATGTTTCTTTGGAATGTTTTGTTTTTCAAGGGGGTCAGTGAAATCATGCGAAGTCCCGACTTATCTTGGTTAGCTACTCAATAACTCAATTAAACAATACGGTTGGATGTTGATTATATTTTTTACTTTTTACGATTTTCATTCTAGGAATCCCATTGCACGTTGTTTCAACTAGGGAAATCGATGCATTTTGTTAAAAGGAGGTCTTTTTTTTTGGGGGGGGGGGGGTGATAAATTCGTAAAAAGTACAACGTTCTAGTTCTAAATAATTATCTTGATCGGATTAATTGACCTCAAACAAGATGGTACTATAAATAAGGGAAATGATTTAAATATTAATAAATCGCGAAGTCATTCATTTAAAGCACCCGATGCTTATGATTTTGATACCAGTGGATGCAATGCTCTCCTCTTTCCATTGATACAAAATAAGTAGGAAAAATAACCTACTATGGCGTCTCAATGACGGCATAAAGTCGCGAGCGGCAAAAATTGGCATTTTCTTACACACAAACTTGGCGAACTATAATTTTGCGCTAACAGGGTAGGTAGGGTAGGAAGATCGGAGTTTAATGCGGTTTTCATGATGGTCTACACCACACATAGAGTTTATTAAACCATACTATGTATAATATTTTCAAAAACCGAACCATCAATATCCTTGGGGTTGGTACAACCCCCTTCCTTGCGACTTTGGGGGCAAACCCTAACCCGGTGAAGGTGCTAAATTCAATTTTTTCGCTTAAAATGACCAGAATTAAGGATGGAGAATGATTACCTAGAAGGTTTTACGAAAAGCGCACCGGAGCAAAAGTTCACTAGGGGTGGTTACCCCCCCAATCCTGGTAAGACGAGGGGGTTTTAAACATTACTAAAAAAAAATATCAACTTACTGTGAAAAACCTATCGCCATACGGGTGAAATTCCTGTAAAAGTCAGGTTATAGACACCAGCATCATTCCAGGTATGATTGGACTATCTGCGATTAGTTTGAAAAAGGACCCAGTCCATCACCGAATTACCATATGTATGACAAAGCAAAATGATTTACCCTTTTGCCTTAATGTGTGCATTCATTTGTTGGACAAAACTGCAGTGGTATGTTTTAAAAATAACACAAATATTTGTGTGGTGGTTCGTGTTTTTGAGCATTTTGTTAAAAAGGTGAACCACGTGGTTAATATGATAATGAGTTTGATGGCACTCTCTTGTGCATCGATATTAACTGTCTGGGCTTTCCTTCATTTTTCCCTCTGCTCCATTGTGATTTTGAGTTTTTGTCTTTTTTGCTTAATAAAAGCACTTTTTGTGTGATAAGAAAATCAAACAAAATAGTACTAACAGAAAACAGGGACTTGTGTGAATAGGATTGTTGTCGAGCCCATTAACACACTTGTCGATAAAGGCTTTCCCAATGTGCTCCTTGTACACGCTGCATGACAAACGTATAAATTCGGCAACATGCAAACAAGAAAAACACTCAGTTATGCCATTAATTGACGACCGACTTCGTTAGTGTGTCAGCGTGTCAATTTGTCACCTTGCGGAAAGGCTACAAAATGCATGAGAGGTTTAAAAGGTGCGTTTGGGTGACCTTTGATGATATTTTTATAGAGGGGTTACCTTTTCTGAAACGCACTATGAAATGTTTTAGTTTCTGCTTATGCGTTTAATATTTGTTCATTTAATATATTTTGAATATTTAGAAGCATAGCAAAGATTTGATGAAATCTTGAACGAAATTGTTTTAGTACGCTGGATGGTATGTTTTTACATCTGAGGGTTGGCCAGTTATTGAGTCGGCCTGATTTGGTTTCGATTTAAAAAGCATAAAAAACTGTATTATATAACCGGGATTTATTATAACAGCGGCCACTGTTACACAAACATACAATCAGCTCACTTCCTCCGAAAATGACTGCTCTGACGTACATGTTGTACTTTTTGTTTTTATTTCACATCAATTATTAATAATCTCCGATAATAACAAAGGAAAACATTAAAAGCACCACGCCCAGATCTGGGCTCCAGGAGATGGAGGACACGATGGCAATACATTAAAAACAGATATATGATAGATTATTAAACCACAAAACAGTTCTGGAACAGCCCAGATGAAATCTACAAGATGAAGAAACAGCTTAAATATTCAAAAGTGGGTGGTTGTCCCATTTTGGGTCGCATTTAGCATGATATGGCAACAGATGAGAGAATGGCAAGCTTACTTATGTTATCCCGGAACTTTTTGAATTGGGCCCCAGTTTTGGTAAGTTTCAGAATTTTTTTATGTTTGGCTATATTTTGGAGAGATGTACACAATATCCAAAGTTCTAATACCATTATTTACATGGAAGCATACTCTCAATGTCAGAAACAAGGTGCAGATATTTCATATATCTTCCTTGATGAGCTTCATTAATGTTGTTATTTGAACACACACACAATCCTTGACGGGTTAACGGTTTTTATTTTAACACACTCTTTTCAAAATTGCGATGCACATGCCAACAGGTATTGTTTTTGTTACACAGGATCGACGGCTCTTTAACGTCTCCTCCAAGAACGTGATCTGTCAGGGTCATCCGTCCAAATCGAAATGAACCATGGCAGAAAGGTAGAGAATTAAATTTAGGTGTGGTTTCCAAACCCAACCACCAGTTGCTCACGGGTTCGGGCGTTCTTCGGTTGGAACGGTTACTATGCTCTATAAAATGCTATAGCTTCATCGCATCAAGCAACTGGTTAAACGACGGTTAATTTGATTTGCCACTCCTTACGCAAAGACGTTTCTCTTAAGATATAAAATATTAAGGATTTGAACACTCACCTATGTCAGGTACATCTACAGAAACATTATGAAGGATTTCATCACATTCAAATCCTCCGATATGGTAGTAGCGCTAACATCATTAGTTATTACACCCGTAATATCGTAGGAAACCTAAGTACAGCTTCAGAAGAGCTCGTCCGAATCAATGATGTGATGGTATTGAAATAAAAGCTTATACAAATGCTGGTATCTTGGGCAACCAAGAAGTATCGAAACCGTTGACAAAAAGACTTGGCGTGCATCACCCACGGAGATCCACTGCAGTTATTTTTCCTCCGGTACTATTCTTTTCTATGGTAGGCTACTAGATAGCCGGCTCTCATATCCACACGATCGTCCCAATCAATAGGGAATACATGTCGTCCGGTGTTCATGGTATCGAAGGTGTAAGTTTTCTTACGGTAACTCGGCGTTGTCATAAGGCAATTCATTATAAAATACCTCATTGCTATAACCAAGTCGTTGTCCGAAGCTGTAGTGGATCTGCGTAATTAGAACCTGTTGAGGAAAAAACGCTATCACTGCTGTCCCACCGGGCCACTGATAGGCAGTACTCAGGATCGTTGGACAAATCTTGAAAACAATGAAAAACAAAAATATTTCGTTTTCGTTAACGCTAGCTACGATGTTATTCAAAGAGTACGTTCTAATGGTAAGTTGCAAGCACTTTGTTAGTTAATTAGGGGTGTATTTTGAGCGCCGACTAAGCTGAGTATGTTAGAATAATGATGACAACGGCCCAATATAGGTTCAATTTCGGTCCGCCAGTCACAAAACTAGTGGGACCTATATAACTCTAGCACTCTAGCCATACTCTAGCCACTTCAATGGGCCTTACTCTAGACCAGATAAGAGTTATCATCTTGCTATAATGAAAAAACATACAACATGTCTATGAAGGAGGTCAAGATCCAATTGGTTTAAGATAAGCCTACAAAAGTTTCTGTGGAGAATCATCAACCACGTCAATCATTATACGACTGCGTAAGCCGGATCTCAGTTGCTTGAGTCTATCGATCTTAGTGTGAAGAAGAAACATTGATAGTAAGCCCATCCGCGGAGAGTCTAAAAACGTGGATTCATCTTTACTACCTTATTCCTAGTATCCGGTAGGTTCTCACAGTTCATAACGTTGCAAAAACAAATATGGAGAAATCACAAGCTAAAATAAACAGAGTGTAGTCTGGCGACAACTTCCGCACAGTGCGACAACAGCAATTTTGCCCCATCCCCGCTCTGTGGGTTGTACCGTAATCTTCCGGACTTTACCGATATACGAAAGCAACGCATCAGTCAACTTCGGAACACAAGAGACGAACTTCTTCAGGAAATATTACTTACCTGGACCGATGAATAGACTTCCAGGCTTTGTATGTCAGGGTATGAAAGTCCTGTGAAAAAGATCAACACCCAACAGTCGCTAAAACAATGTAAGAAGGCCCATTTCAAAGATTAAACAAGGAAGAGTCTGATCGAACTGGAATGCGAATTCCAATCCTCTTCCGATCCAATCTAAATGTCTTGAGGCAATTGAACTTGAAAGTGACAAAAAGTTGTGGCGAAATCATGACTGTCGTACCACCAGGTCAATTGTCTTTTGTCCTCGTGCTATCTGACACTTTGCCAACAGAAGTCATGCAATCTCCGAAGATGGAAAATTCAGACCTCCGCTGTTTGTTCCATAGACAAGTAAACCGAACCCCACCACTTTTCCGTACTCATGGCTGGCCTTGAAGGTGTAAATCAAGTGAGGTTTACTTGGAGACATGATGTGTCCTGTGGGAGTGGCGATAGTCAGTTTTTTGCAAGAAAACTGTTCATGAAGGACTGTACTATCTTCTGATATTCTGGATTCCAAGCTACAAATAACCCCCTTTCTACAGTTCCTTCAGACATTTCTCTAACTTCTGCAAGACCGGATATTGCAAGTCATTAACCGCTCTATCGTCGCATAACTTCGGTGAGTTAACGGTCCACAATTATAAGCAAAAGCATGCAGAATGCTAAGGAGAGGAAAGCTTGCCAAAACCAAACTATCAGCAGCTTATTCAAGAAACGTGGTGAAAGTTTGAGTTGTGAAATATGGTACTATGAGGTTGGGCTCCCTTGGTCATACTATTGAAAAGGCTTCAAAGCTAGTTTGAAGTATTCTAGGCAATGAACAAGTTAAAGGCAAACTCTTGGTGTCATCTTTGCAGGACATATGTAAAATGCCAGTAAACTTTATCAGTTTATTTCAGTAAGCGTAGATATACACCTGGTTCCTCTCCTCCCTTACATTTTATTATCAAGGCAAGTATACCACAAATAGCTCTCGCTGTTTGTAATCTTCTCATCATGCTGCCTCCCAGAGTTTCTGCAATTATTCTTGCTTTAAATCGATGACATTATTAGGTGTTTTTAACACATTTTCAGTTATGATCACTGAAGCGTTTTATGTGCGGTTGGTGTGTTCTTTGTTTTTGCCTAATGCCTGGCGGCGAGTGAGTTTATGCCGAGCTGGGTGCACGTTTGGTGTTTGTGTGGTGTGTGAGTAAATTTGCATGATGTGTGTGTGTTGTGTGTGTGTGTGTGGGTGGACGGGGTTTTCTGTGGGTGTATGTGTGTGTTTATACATAAATATAATAAGTACATGTTAAATATAACTGTATTAATTTACCTGCTTGCCCCCTGCTGGTCAGGATAAGCAAGTTGTCTGAGGTTTTAATACTATTGCTAATACGGTTTTATACTGGTATATGTGTCGCTATGTTATTATTAAAGCGGTTTGAAATGAAAATATTGAGAGGCAACCCTGTTAAATTCAATGATTTGAAAATCCTCCTACAAATCTTTTCTCTACGTTGTACTTACTGAAAACAAGTGGTCATGCCCGTATTGTAATGTGCGTCATCAAAAAGTTGTTGGTATATGTTTTTCTTTGTAATCAAAATATAAGATGCTTCATCATATGTTCTTTTACTCTATTTTTTTCGGGAAGGAAAAACTGTAGTCTAGTAAGGACGCGGCGGTCTGGTGCGTTGATTATTTTAGGGAATTTCGTTGTTGGGGAGCATTATTTGACAATAATGCAATTATAGTAAAATATGAATATAAAACGTTTTTTTTCTTTTAATTTACATCTAGGGCCATACTGGTGGTCATATATTTTAGAGCTTTGTCTAGAAATGAAGCAGAAAAACCCCCACAGATGGGAGGGGGCAGGCTCTGGCAAAAAAAAATCATCTACAAAAGGTCATGGACGAAACCCAATGTGTGATAATATATCGTTGACAGTGATAGTATCAGCGTTGCTCAAGTTTTAAACTAAGCTCTACTAACGGGACTACCCCCCCCCCCCACCCTTACGGAAAAAACGGAAAATCTTAAAAAATTAACATCGAATGTATACACTTACCCAATCCAAAATTCCAGCGGGTGTGTCAACAATTAACCTCTATTCCTAGTAACCAACCGTAATCAAACAAAGGGTCTTCTACCTTGATGTACATATCCGAGTGAATGTCGTTTAGGATGAATGAAGAGAGTTTAATCAATGTATCAATATATGCTCCTATATCGATAACGTCAGCATCTAGTAAAACCAACAATTCAGAAAAAAATCACTAATGTAACCAGAATGATTCAATACTACTTCTAATCATTTAATCGAAAACCTATTCCTACAAATTAGTATGAAACACCAAGTTGTGGAAAGTTATACAGTAGTTTTATCTACCTAGTGTAGGGGGGGGGGTGGGACCCCCCCCCCCCAACACGGATGCCTCGGCCACAGTAACATCGCAGTAGTACTCCCAAGTAGTTTCTGGATCTAGAGTATAACACCATGGTCCGTTTGGTTCCCGTATGGGTTTCTGCAGAAGTTATGATCACCGATATCCGTAAATGAGTGCAGTGAGGGAAAGAGATGACATTTTTGGACAAGTTTATCGGTGAATAAAGAACACATGTCCTTTGTCAATACATATCAAATAGGTCGAGTGGTTCTGGTAGCAAGAGGGGTAGCGCTAGTTTAAAGCCCCAGCAACAATGAACTCTAATCAGTGGATTTCATACATTTGAGGAATAGCTTTAAGTTAACTGAGTCGAGTAGGTTATTGATTTTTTTAAATTTTGGTTTTTGAGGTTCATGATTGTAAGGGGAAAGTCGAGACAATTTAAGATTTGGTCGTTATCAAGGAGAAGGTCTAACGATTGGTTCAATACGATTGATGGGACATTATAAGATGACTAGATAGTGTATCTCCTTAAAGATTGTACCAATGCGGATCCTAATTGGACAAAGTAAGCTTAGTCACTAGTAAAAAGGAATTATACAGTGACTGAACGGGTTTTATTGGGCGAAGGTCCATAACGAAAACGTCATTCCGATTAAAGATAGCGTCTGATTTGCTCGTATAGTTAGGGTTGCATTGCGAACTACTTTAGTACTGGAATGAAATGGTTAATGTGTGCTCCAGCATAGAATGTCAGATATGAACACCAGTAAACGACTCTTCAAGGCAAACGACATTGAGATTTATAACTTTACTGCAACCTAGATCCCTGATCCCTAAATGCACTTTTTACTCCTGCCTTGGTTTAGGGGAAAATTGTTCCTAGATCTAACAAAGACAAATAACGCTACCTCATTTTTGTGCGGTGATCGTCAGATTGGTAGTAATCTTCTCTATGGGGGAAGGGGATATCACTAAATCCTAATGCCATTTGTGCCACATTTCAAAAACACGGAGCGGTCCCCTGCCCTTGCGTTTACAGGGAAAGTGCCCATAGATCTACAACTAAAAACACAAGCTACCCCTTTGTGGGTGATCGTCAGGTTGCTAGGTTTTTCTCTAAGGAAGTAAAGACTTAAGCCTGCATATCAGTAAAACAGCCGGAAAGGTTCTTCATTGTGGCTAAATCTAGCTACATCTTGTCACACAGTGTTCCGCTCTTCACTATTCATAAAGAGAGGAGTTTTCTTTAAATCATTAGCATATTTCAAGGAATCGTCGGTTTTTAAAGGTTTAGCTTGTTTGAGTTTTACTGCGGTCGCCGCGGCTGTGCTTCGAAGCCATCCCTATTACGACATACTGATATGGTGCATTTATCTCCTCTCAGTGGTTAACCGTGCATTGCAAACGCTGTTCCTCTGACGACGTCTAGGGACACCTCATCTCGGCAAATGATTGCGGTCTCAGTCCGTCACTGACCGTATTGAAGGAAAAGGTTTCCTGAAAAGCCACCCGTAACTTTAACACGAACGGAATACGCACCAGCTTCCTGAAAAGATAAGTTTGTATGAAGAATGACTAATTTCGATTCATCGCGAAAAACAGGGGACTGAACGTAAAATGATTCAAATCCTTTAATATTTTAGCATGTTTTAAAACCTAAACTAGTTCCTCTGAAGGTTACGTGGTACAAACCATTGCAGCCAGGATGCATTATTTTGATGAAGGACCTACAAACTAAGTTACTGCGAGGTACAAAGGGCCAAGCGTGCATAACTGCTGTTGTATGTAGCAGTATCAATCCTATAGTGCTATCTTCAGTTGCCTGCTAGGTGGACTGACAGGTACCCATGTAAGCCAACAGTAGTGGAGTACCCTGCAGCTACTCAACGGGAGTACCTTCACAGCGTATCACCTAACTTTGGACCATAGAGGGTGTCAAACATTCCATTGTTGTTTTACGACTTCTGATCATTTTCGCTTAGTAACATATATATTTGAGGTGAAGCATACCAAAAACCCTATAATTGACATTTTGTGTAAAAAGTATACATAGTGACCAAAATGGCTTAAATAACTGAATAAAATTACTAAAATAATCACACAAAGCTAAAAGCTAATTTGCATGGGAGTACCCACGCAAGTACTCCCGCATGGGGTGCCTAGTGGTTAACTACGGATGTGTACCTAGGAGGGTGATTACCCCACTTTTGCGGCCTGCGATGTGGTACCCATGCGGGTGGGTAATCCGTGGCTACTTAACAGGTACTGCAAACGGTAACTCCCATGAAGAAATTGGTTGTGTAGGTAGGTATCGCTTGTATTAGTCAGAGTAGTTATCTTGTAGGATAGATCTCGCTCGAGGGGGTTGAAACGATGGTAGATAGTTGGTATGGCTTTTTACAACAAACAAGCTCTCGGTGGCTCGAAACCTTTCCTTGCCTGTAAAACCTTTTTAGCTCAATGCAAGTCCCAATATTCCATTTCAGCTATACATTTCAAGGAATATTATTTTGCTGGAAATGTGCCCGTCCACTTTCAAATGGGCATACAGGTTTGGCTTAACTTGAATAAGTTACAAGGTAATAACAATTATTTCTCACCTACAAACAACACCCAAACAAAATAACGTATACCTGTAAAACTTGTGATATATTTCCATCATTGGTAACAACTGTGTGCCCATCACCAAAATCTATTGTGTATGGTCCGTAGGCTGATCCGTCATGTTTAATATGAGCGGTTATCTCTGTGTTGGCTGGCAATACAGGTGTACGAGCCATGTCATAAAATTTGAATACTGACGAATAAAACGAACGAAACAAAAAACAATACGCATGAAAAAGCGAGAAACAACAACAGAATGGAAATTCGGGGCCTTGTAATTCGTCGGCTGCACCATATACTGAAGTATTTGCAAAATACGTATTCGAGAAAGGCTTAGCAACTTTCGTGATGTTAACCTGCTCTGCCTTATTGATTGGAACCTATTTGTCGATTAACACATGCCTAAATTTAAATATATTTTACTGATTAGCTAAAAATGGTAATTAAAAATACGTCACTATGTAAAAGCGAATGCGTCTGGCTTCAAGTTTTGTCTCTTACATCTAGCAGACCTTCCGCCTTTACCCGTAGCAATGGTTCATTACCAAATTTGTTTTATTTTGATTTTTATAATTGCATTCAAGACCAAAGCTTGAGTTCTCAAATATCATAATGCGATACTAATATGTTGAAAACACCTATTTTACCATGACGACACTTTTAAATCTTCAAAATTCCTTGGTTGTTTAGTGACATGTTAAGGCATAATAATTATTCCGGTGCCGGGTACAGGGCTACAAATACAGGTCCCCTTTGAATTTTCCAGCTCGCTTCGGTTGACTATAGTATTTAAATATTTCCATCGTCGCTTTGTCTGAAGAGCGAAGGGTGCTTTTTGTTACTTTTTGGTAACTTCTGGTCATTTTCGTGATGTTGTAATACGGTATGTGTGCTAAAACGTAATATTGTATGTGCTATAATATCGCGTATGCTTAATATAACACTGCATGTGTGTATACACCTCTTTCTGGATACATAACTATTTTTTAGGTTTGTAAATCCACAGATTTTCGCTCTTTGCACGGTTTTGTGCTGAAAGCCTCGAACTGGCGGTAACATGAATTAGAGTATTTATACAACATTTGATTAAGTTCGATCTCCATTATACAAAGCCAATAACCTTGCAAGAGGTGAATGCATTGCTTTGAAGCACCCTCATTTATTCCAATGCCAGTTCGAGGCTCTAACTGCAAATGGCGAACCGCGTAAAGAGCGTGTTTTTTCTACGATATCTTTCAGATTTTACATTTCCCATAGCATAACAGAAGATCATCATTTAGGATTTAAACCGGTGACGGTAACTTCTATACTGTAGTACTGTAGTATAGGGGGACCTGCGATAACGCATTACTGCATACGTGACATTGGTGTAAGTTTGCCTATATTCGCTTATAGTAATGGTGCACTTATTATCGTTATCGAGAGGTGTACAGTATATAGGAATCGTATTTTTTAATACATACGATGAATTGGAGTTTCACATCGCGTGGTGTTAGTAGGCAAATTGTCATCGCATCTGAAATATATCCATTTTTCATCAGAAGATTTCATTGCGCAATCTTGGGAGTCGTTATGAGCCTCACTTGCATGCCAATCTGTAAACGTATAATGATGTGAAACAGAAGATCGCAACATTTGTACTACAAGGTTGTAACTGACATTTTGCAATTTTTTGAGATAATGATATTGTAGGATTCCCAATATTCTAAGCTTTAAAAGTCCTAAAAAATTTGAACTTTTCACTCACTTATATTGTGTATCGGAAAAATGTTTCCTCGGCTTTACAATGACATCACTTGTTTGAGGCCTGAGTACCGCTTCAGGCGTACAGGTGCAGACGAGAAAAATGTATCAGCATGAACCCAGCACAATCGAACTTCTTTACCACATCATTAGATCATATTAAAAAGCGCGCCACTGCTAAATATAATTAACCTTGGTTGGATTACTTGTATAGCTATATTAAAGCACGTACAGAAAGGTCAAACAGCTTGGGCCTTGGCCAAAATATCAAATTACATTTCATTCTCATTTCGCTCAGAATTTCCTAGACACTTACTACAATTTGTTTTGCAATAGATCAAAGTCCATATTGGCGAAAATGTCAGTGGTTTAGTTCTGACATTGTCTTTAGTGCTCTTGACGGTGCTAATATGCACAAGGCAAACCACACTTCTTCAAACATTTCCCATCCATGACATCGTTCCATTATACCGTTTTGCTAGTTCACTTTAAATGGGCTATCGGAACCTCGTGTCACAGCGCATTGCTCTTTCCGGGTTTCCCCTGATTGTACATGCACGGCCCCGTGCAGTAACTGGTTGGAATAGATCACATATGACATGCATTATGCGTGGTGTGACATCGTAATTAGCACGGGCCTCGATTTGTTGGTGATGTAAGGAATCTTTCACAGTTCTGTTGCGTGTGTATCGCAATGGAGTAGCGGTGCCCTACGGCAAACATAGACTCCTTGATAAATATTGTTGAGTGTCCGGTAAAGTTCGTTAGTGCCCAGATAATGGTTAATTTGGGCATATTGTATTGGAGACTGTCCTACATTACCATAAGAGGTACTGAGGCGAGAATGGGGTATCATGTAAAGGTGAAGAAATGATCTTTTCACTGATATACAGCACTATACACAGTTTTCGATTGAGATATAAAGGCGTGAAAGAACTTTGTTTAGTTTATAACTTGTTATGTTTCCGATTTCTTGGACATCTAAAATTATAACTTCCTATAAAATTTCCTTTTTTTCTTGGCATTTAAGGCCAATATCTTAAAATATCCAAAATAATCTTATAATACTAAGTTAACCAGATATCTCATGACATTGTGATATCAATGATGATAATATTAAAAACAAGTGATACTCATGTGAAGGCCTACAGAACATAGAAATGTTATTTTCGAGTGTTTATGATGGGGTCGCATTAATTTTATCAATACATCATACAAAACTAGACAGCTTCGAGGCCCGAGTATGCACTTGTGATACAATTGCGTCATATAATTTACAACGACCACACATGGAGGTGGTGCCCTATCATGGCGTACACTATTTTAGAGCCGCTCTTGTTGGGAATGTTAAAGGTAAACACTTGAATATTGTGGGCACAAATACGATAGCTTGTTTGTAAGCACAAATATTTTCCCTAGTCGACTGGTGATATTTTGTGAAACCTAACTCAACCCTGCAGTACGGACATTTTCCATGAGCGTTTGAATTGTTAATTTAATCACCTGTTTTATTATGATTCAAATTCCACCCGAAGCGATGAATGGTTCAGTAACTTCATACACCGAGTTGTACATTGCAGTACCGCAATTTAAGGCGGGTTCATTCGCACATGGCACACATTGAGGAGCGTTTGTATTTCCATAGCCACCAATTGACCCCCAAAACAAGCTTTTCCAGCGTGTCGCATACCAGCGTAACTATAGAAAAGACAACGCAACATTATTCATCAGTTATTCTCACCATTATAATTTATAAGGAAATAGAGTAACATTATAAGGTCAAAATATACCAAAAAGTCACATTTATGTGCACTTTAAATCTAAGGATTTTCCTGACGGAAGCATCTTACTAGATACGCCAGAAAACGCACTTAGGACAACAGGATCCTGCATTTGTTTGTGTCACAATAAAATGTTAGAACAAATGTGCTTATCATACTGGTACTAAACAATAACACATTCCTATGTAATCCTACCTGTAAGATTTGGGATAATGGCTGAAGCATCGCTTGGCACAGATGCTTGGTGTGATGCTGTCCATATCATAACATCGGATTGGTATGAAATCGTGCGCAGCGATATCTTCTGGATAGCACCCTCGTACGCTACCGATTTTTACCATTTTTAAAAGTTGTACCAAACGTTCATGGTTAGAGCGAGTACTAACATTGCATGAGTTATAATTAGAGGGGGGGGGGGGGGGGGGTGAATCACACGATACTATACATCATTTTAAAGATGTGACTTAAAACCTCAACCATCGGTTTTTGACCTGTGGTTCGTACGGTTAAGTTGTTTCAATTTTTAGAACAATAGAGCGGTTTATCCAACCTTAATAAACCTGCCATGACCGGACAGCGACCGGCGGTTGAGTTTGAAGCCCCGAAAGCAAAACACCTGACATGTTCAGAATTTGAAGCCGGAACACCCGATAGCAGACGCACACGAATTAAACATTATGTGAAGGCATTACTTATTTTGCTTTTTTTTAGTTAGCTTGGGCTCCCGTAACTTAAAACGTTAGAAGGTGACCGCTGTCACACAACTCACTACTTTTGCATTTGTGCGAATTGACGACATGCTTGGAAATACGAAAATAGCCAATCACCTCTAATTGCAATTTGTATATCAAGATGTAGTATTAGTCAGAGCCCAATCATCAAGATATTAGTCACCTCTAACATCAAAAGGAACAATCAACATTCTTGCTTGGAAGGTGAAATAACCACAGGTTTTAGTTGGAAGATCATAAAAATAGCCAAGTACATCAATTTTTTTGGTAAAACATGTGGTCACATCATATTTAGGCATTCAAACCCTTTGTCTATACAATAAATACAAGTTGCCCTATGTTTTTTTTGCTTAAAATGTATTATTTCTAGTTAGTTTCTCAGAATATTTTCAGCGAAGACCACAACCAATCGCTATTTACCTTTCGGAATCGTCAGTGCTCTGATGTAGTAGGCTCAATGTGTTATTCGTGCAGAGAATGTAGCACCAACCCCTCTTGTATCATAATAAGGTTTGAAGAATACGAAGCTCACCGATCATTTTCATCGAATTGATAAAAACTTTGCCATCTGCAGCCCATCCAAGCATATCACCCTGCTGGAAATTAATCCATTCCTGTTCAATTTTGTCTAACGTGAGTAGTCCGATGATATGTACTATTCCCATTTGAATAGGGTTGCGCCTATTATATATACTCGTGAAATCTCGTCTGTGGGTCTGTACACTCCAAGTTTGAAACCTCCCTGTATATAGCTCGACTGCCCAAGTATGAACTTTTCCGTAGCATCGTAAATGGTTCTTCATTATACTAAGAACATTGATTAGTGTCGTATAACCACGTCCTAACAGTCGGTCGCAAGCATGTATTCATTCATCTGCAGAAATCTATTAATTACTTATTGTACTGGAGATGAAAAATTATATCTTATGAAATGGGGGGCTCTATTTTTTTCATATACTGAATTGAAGAAACCCAGCCAGGTTTGTGGATATAAAATTGTATGGATTAGAAGCCAACCTATGTTTAAAATTATTCAAATCAAAACGAAAAATAACATTTACGTTCTTACCAGTAAGATTTACAAATGCATTCCAATCGTAAATCGTTGTTGCCTCAATAAAATGCTTCAAAGTATTTTTGTATCAAAAGTCTCAAGAGTATAGGGGCACTGGTTGAAATTATTTCGAAGGAATCAGTTTTTTTTATTGGTTTTTGATTTTTTAGATTTTTTGTACGCTAAAAGTACAATCTAAATCTAAGCTGCTTTCAATCTTTACGCGTGTATTGGTATACTAGTACTTCTAATCCAACACCTATTTCATATTGGTATCAGCAATTCTCATATTAATCCGTCCATTTTTTATTACTTGAAGTTTAGGCCCTACATTATTATAAATATATATTTATATATAACCACATGTTTTACATCTACCGTGTTATTTGATAAGTCTGGAGGAATGAATTGATAGACGCAAGGAAGGAAATTAAATTGAACTCAAGGGTTTCCTACATGGATGGTTGCTGAATATGAGTATCTCGTTCTAAACGATAGTTTAGAAACACGCCCACGCAATGTATCGTATAATAACTATGCTGTAATCTCCAGCTAACTACCCGTCCATCCCTCGACAGACCTGCAACATCTCTCGACAATACGTCAGCATGTAACCCTGGCTTGGAATCGCATCGCCGCATCGTCCCAAAGGACGCAATCGGAAAACTGGTCTTGCATTCTGAATTTTGAAGACACACAAATTAACCTTCTTTGCTTATATAATGAGGGGCGCTTTAAAACGTAACCATCAGTTGATAATCGGTTCGTGGCTATTTCTTTGTTTAGAAACTGGATCTAATATAAGAGGGACATGAAGTCCATATTCCCTCTGAGGGTAAATGTAAACGTTAATGCCGTGCCTAGGCTAGTGTATCATAAATTTGTGATCAAATTAATTTTGATAACGGCATGTTAGAGTTGAGTTATTCGTTTTGCTTACCTATCCCTGATGTTGTTTTACTAATTTATTTATCCGTGTAAAACACAGGAAATTACAGAAATCGAAAATAAATTATCTGTTACAATTCCAAAAGGACAAATTTTAGTGGAGGGGCCTAGTGCTCCAGAAGTGAATTTTATGAATTCATGTTAATTGTGGCAACACTATAAATGTATTCTACTGGGTGCGACTATTCAGAAAAAATGAGGTTGGCATTGTTCTTTTGACCTTTAGTGACCTTTGACACGAGGTCAAAGGTTAAAACGGTCATACATCATCCAAACTATATCGACCTTGATACACAAATGGGAAATTTCATAAGGAAGTTGCATATGATAGTTATTTTGTTTACTTAGCTTGTGATTGTCTTGTATATGCAAATAAGCTAAATTTAGAGCATGCATAAATTTGCCGTTATTCAGAATCCAATCCTGTCCAAAGCAAGAATAGGCCTCATTTTTTTGCAACAATGTATTTCAACCTACACAAAACCCATTATACCTTGCATTTAATGGGACAATGGCTAAGTAAACCAAGTGTTTTATGAAAATGTTCAAGAGAAAAATGGTTGATGTAGTCTATAATACAAAATCAGGGAATGAATTGTTATAAAATTGAAACCACCACGATTCGCACTACAGAGACCAAAAGTTAGTATACTAGTAACTTTCAGTCTCAGTTTCAGTCGGTGTGATGTTTTTAATTATTCTTTCATCCAGAGCCGGGGGTATTGGTCATTGCTAAGGGGACTCATGCGCGACTAAAGAAACAGTAAAAGGGGTATTTTTCAAGATTGGACACAACATACGTCCGTGAACAGGGTGCAAAACACTTGAAATCTGGGGTGAAAAGGGGTACTTTTCACAATTGAACTTACATTGGGGACGATGTGGAAATTTCGAATTTGCATGTATTCGGTCATTCTGTGTAAATGAGCTATTCAGTATACAAGAAACCATTTCTACTTGCTTCGGGGTCAGATATTGTCCATACTTATTAAGGGTAGGATTTTTACACGTACCATACTTGTTTAGGGTTGCTTTTAGCTTATTAAATTAATTGTATGTTGTTTAGCGGTTACTTTTTGAAACTCCTTGTTCGGGGGCGCGGGCCTTTGAAAATGTGACTTTTGTGAGCAATCCTCACTAAAATGTGAACTTTCTTGGCAAATTTCCTAACCTTTGGACCATTTTTTATGGACAAATCAAACAAACGTCGACCTTGAACTTAGTGGGATTTGTGCGTTGTGTTGTGTGGGGGTGGACGGCGACCTGCTGCTGCAGCAGGCAATGTCACCATGAACAAAACCTCAAAAGTTTAGTGTATGATTTGAATGAGGTTCTGTAACAAGTAGTTCATCACTTTTTGACAAGTGGCAGGATGCGCAGAGTTTAAAATTGCGTTACCGCCTGGTCTTTTGGCATCAAAAAGACTTTCTAGTCTTTAAAATGGCATCTTCCAGCTAAAATGCAAACATGTGCCACATTGAAAATTACAGCAATATAGATGTGCTATATTAGAGAGTTATACTATACAATGTCATACATGTATGAATGAACCACCAATCTAACAGTTTTATACAAGAGGTCTGTGACAGGATTTCACAGGATAATGTAATTATATTATGTGGTGATGAACCATTATAACACAGGATAATTGTGGAATCGATCAAGGGACATATACCTCAGTAAGTGGATGTTTGTTCTCCAGTATGGCATGCCAAAGTGGTTCTTGACTGGTTTGTTGCATACATCATACACATAAGACCAGAAAATATGAAACAGGTGGGGAGGGGGGATTCCAACAAACAATGACATACGGAGGACTTGGTACAGACATCGGTCGCATTTTTAGCCTTCTGGTCTATCAAATGACCCATGTTCTTTGCCCAATTTGAGTATGGCAATGGTTTGTGTTCAAAATTTTCAAATGTTTGAGAATTAGTCAAATTTTCTCAATTAGAAGCCAAAAAAAAAATTTTTTTTTCTAAAAATTGTAGGAAAATGATTCGAATTTCCACAATTTGACGTCAATTGCAAAATTTGCTTAAAAAAAAATTTTGGAAAGGCGAAAATTTGGGTGAACTTGGCCCAAAAATTGCATTTCTGTATAGGCTACGGGTCCATTGTTTGGCCAAAAAATATATAGCTATGGGTCTACTCCAGACTCTCGGAGGCACGTCCCTACCCAAATCAAAAGTGAGACACCGCCCCCCAGGGGGTATAGGGTGACTCTTTACTTGATCTTGCTAGACAAGACTCCGGGTATCTGGATGGAAAGAAAATTAAATCTTCATACATGTGCTGAGACTAAGATAGACGAGGATACCATACTTGTGTCTCTGAAGTGCGAATCTTGGTTATTTTCTGTTAATACGACGATTCCTTCCATTCTTGTTACTTTACTTACCCATGGGTAGTAAGAGCAAGAAATAATGGGGTTGTGTAGGGTTTATTCTACTTTCAAGAATAGTGTTTATAGAGGCACTGTATTGTGCAAAAACTTGAGGCCTCCTAACATCTTGCTCTAGGTAGGAGGGGATCTGCGGAAAGGCAAATTTTATGCTTATTATTGCTATAATAGGTATTTGCAAAGAACAAGAAAACAAAGGTTACTAACACAAAAAGAATACCCAGAACATGACCCGGATATAATAATAAATTAAAATAATTTAATATTCTATAACAATGTTCCTTGTGAAAATTTGCCACATTTTGTGGGTACCAAGCGGTCGATGTACTTGGACGATGTATGACCGATTTGAACTTTTGACCTGTGTCAATGTCACTAAAGGTCAACGGAAAAAAAAATGGCAACATCATTTTTCTGAATTGTCAGACCCAGTAGTATACGTTTAGTGGTTGCCAACAATTAACATGAATTTCACCAAATTTACATGGCCCCTCCACTATAGGTAAAAGGTGCAAAATTCGAAAACCTGCGCACCTCTGGCGCACCTACTTTTGGTCCTGAAAGTACTCCTACAAAATTAATGAATAAATAACATCCAAAAGGGTTATTTATTTTCTATGATGGTCCCGGGGCAGTTGGATTAAATTTGAGAAACTAAAATTTCTTGAAAATTGGTAATGTCTTGTAAATGGAGACCGAGGAACACTCGGTGAATTGTGTGTGGTTCCTATCGATCATATAGGATCGTCATACCAGTTGAGAATAGAAACCAGTACCGGCACAGAACCGGTCGAAACTGGTGAGTAACCGCTGAGGTTAAGTTTTGAAGCAACCCCTGGTAATTCTTTTACTTGCTACTAGACTCCTAATACTAAATATAAATTTTAATAAGAATTTAGGTTAAGGGTAGTAGGATGTCTTTTACGTGTTTTCGGTCAAGCTGAATACAACATCTAAAAGTAAATCAATGCTTCAACTACAGCGGTTTCAATCAATAAAGATAATATCAAAGCAAAACAATTTTCGGGGGATTACGGTAATTTGGTCCATATCTAAGGTCGTGCCCCAAAACCTTGGAACCCGCGTGGTTGGGAGAATCTGGGGGCTCGAGTTTTTAAACACACCCTCTCGAAACGGTAATTGACGAACTTCACGTTCCGGTCAGGGAAGTGCAAACGCACCTGAAGTACACCCGGCCTACGAGGGACTTTGTCTTAAACCCGCTTGATACTTCATCTTTTGATTAATCTATCCTTTGAGCTTTGAAAATTTTAGGGTTGCGTTTGGCAATTACGCCGTTGGTTCCTGATACCACGTGGTCCAGGTGATCCCTGGATTTATTAGATAAGTGGTTTGCGCCACTGGCAATCAGCTACATGAGGTTTCCCTACATGTTGAAAGTCGGTGGGAAATGTTTGAAGTTCAGCGGCCACGTTTTGATTTCACAAAATTGATATAAAATTGTGACGTCGTCGTTATGGAATATTAACAAGGGAAGCTTACTCTGGGCACTTGGTATTATTTACGTCAACGTCTTTGTTTACTGTAAACGCATAGAACGGCATGGCATAATATTATCAATCTCAAAGCATGCTTAGCTACAATGATGACAAACCTGATCTCATCCGCATCACGTTTCTGGAGGAGCTGAAGGAAGTAGTAAAGGACCCGCTGAACCAGAGTATTCACGTAACTGCTATATCCAACAGCAAGAGCAGCAGCAGCAGCAGCAGCAGCAGTAGCAATAGCAGTAGCAGTAGCAGCAGCAGTAGCAATAACAATAGCAATAGCAGTAGCAGTAGCAGCAGCAGCAGCAGCAGCAATAGCAATAGCAGTAGCAGTAGCAATAGCAACAGCAGTAGCAGTAGCAGCAGCAGCAGCAGTAGCAGCAGCAGCAGCAGCAGCAGTAGTAGTAGTAGTAGAAGTAGTAGTAGAGGTAGTAGGAGTAGTAGTAGTATAGGTTTTCCCGTTTGATTTGAAACTATTTTTGTTATATTTCATATATGGTTAAGTTAGATTTCGTCTATAAAATTGGTAAATGTCTGTTTGTAAACTTAATTTAGTCTTTGGTCAATTATATTCATATTTGGATCAATGCTATTCATACCATGCTCATTTTATTTCGTCCAAATATACGTAAATTTCGTCTAATCATGTGGTTAGCAACATAACGTCTAAGTTTATTTCGTCTTTTACCAAATTATTTCATATTTGTTTTATTTGATTTCATCATGAATCATGCATGCATGTGTATAGATATAGGACTATACTTTATATATCTATTTCCTCTTTTACCTCGCCCTTTCTTTCATTTTTTATCGTTTTACATCTTTATTTTTCTCTTTGTTTATGACTTTCTCACTTATATTTTCTTTTTTACATTTCTTGATCATGAAATCGACATTAAATAAATGTAACTGAAAGTGACTTTGGACAAAGTTTTCACTTATTTTTGGGCTGTCCCGATGGTTAAATTATGTACAAAATCTAGAAATTTGAGAGCAAAGGTTTTTCAAACTGCTTTGTTTATATATATTGTAATTTCTTAGGCTATGTTTGATCCAAATGATGTTAGACTTTTATCCAATTACCTATCCATCAATTTGTTGTCTGGCGCTATGCAACACGGAAGATAGGTCTACACTGTATTTGTGTAATACTGTGGGACGAATTGCATTGATAAAAGTATGAAAAATAATGAACAAAGACGAATTATATTTGTGCCAGTGCCGTCGACCCAACAGGTGAGACGAATTCTATGTTCCAAGGACGAAACTAAATGACCAATTTATGAAATGGGGAGGGGGGCAGTGGTCATAATCCTGAACTACATGTTTATTGACGCCCCAATTTTATTTCACGAGATGCACAATCCAAGTTTCTAAGACGAATTGTAACTTAACCAGATATGATATATAATGCAAATAGTGTTAAATTAAACGGGAAAACCTATAGTAATAGTAGTAGGTTATAGGACTAGGCGTAGAAAATTATAGGCGAATGCTGGAGAAGGATGCCGATGACTAGTAGTAGAAGTAACAACCGTATTTTCTATAACACGTCTATCCAAACATGCCAAACGAAATACTCAATGATTTGATCACAGACGTGGGTTTTAAGAGAAAAAAAAACCGCCGTTAAAGCTGACTTACTCGGAAGGAGTAGTAGTAGTAGCGAAGCAGTAATGGATAGCAGGTAGTGTACTGTAAGTCCCGGAGGGGAGAGTATAAATGGTTAGCAGCAGCAGTAGCTGTAGCGGCAGTAGGTATCAGCAGCAACAAAGTAGCACCAGCATTAGTAGTAGCAGCAGAAGCAGTAGCAGCAATAGTAGCAGAAGCAGCAGCAATAGTAGCAGCAGCATTAGCAGCAGTACCTATATCAAGGGCAGTAGCAGCCTATAGCCGCAGCCGGGGCAGCAGCCCAGTAACCAACGTAATTTTTTCTACTACGGAAAAGCTGTTGCTACTCCTCATTATTGTGAACCGCACACCAAAAGGTTGTTGTTGTTAAATTTGATTTCAATGTATAGCTGTGATTCTCGTCCTTGTATTGACACCAAATAAGTACAAACAGCGACGTCCAAAATGATGTCATTAATCCTGGAAGTTGCAGAAGTTATGGAAAATCATGCATCTTTGATTTCATTCGTTCATAAACACTAAAGAATATCAAAACGTCAATTAAGTTTTGTCTCAAAATGGTGTGTTGTATGGAGATCCAAAGCATTAAAAAACTAAAATAATGTTATCGTATTGAAAAAAAAAAAAGAAAATTAATCCATACAATTATTCGAGAAATTTGTTTGCCGGTTTTGAAAGAATTGGTATATGATAACATTTGCCTGCTGTAATCTCCAATCGATCGTAACTAATCAAACTTACTGTTACTACAAAGGAAGTGATAGGTCGGATTCGAAATAGGAAATCTATTGACAATAAAAACAAAAGAAAAATATGTTGATTTACAAGGGAGTCAAAAAAATTGAACCTGTTGTGTCCGCACTTTGGACAAGATTAGTTATTTAGCTTAAATTTGTGCAAAGATCCATTCACACTCGGTTAGGTACAGACCGAGCTAGGAGTGTTTGAATCAAGGAGTCGGTGTTGCGCTCTGTCCACGGAGTTACATTAAAATGTAAATCCTGATAAAGGACTACAACATGAAAACACATACACTAAACACCGTACGTCTTAATTGATTCACCCCGTTTTTCGTTTTTTTTTTTTTTGAAAAAAATACAGACATGTTGTGCAGTGAAAATGTCCATTGTATTACAATTAATATCAGGCTTACGAAAGCATAATATAAGCACCCTCATGTCAATACGACTTGTATGCCTCGAAGCCACTCAACAAACGTGTGGATTGAAAATTGCATCTAATAACGCGTCACCAATTAAATCTCGCGGTGCCATGGTAGTCATTAATAGCCTAATTCAAGAGCATTCCACGCATTTTGTCCTTGTCAGTAACGTATCATTAATAAATTACAATTTCATGACACTATTTTTAATATTCCAAATTAAAATTATGAATTTTGAATGAAACTACAGAGATTGTAATAAAACAGTACGTTTGGTGCGTGTGAATTTTACCACTGCTAACTTTAGAATGAAATAAAAGACGGAGAGGTGACTTATAAAACAGTTTTCACGAAAATTCAGGGTATGTTGGTTTGAACGGCCTTTAAACTGCAATGTTTAAAGGAACCTTGATGATGCATGACGATTAATTAGAATCTAAACGCGCATGTCAAGGCGTAGATGTTGTTAATATTATTTGCTTTTCAGTTGTTAAAAGTAACTTACGAGAGTTGAGAAACAGAAGCTTACTTTTTTGGCCATTTTGGATTTTTTCCACCAAAATAATCTGTAACATCACAGATTCCTAAAACCGTAAAGCCTAATTCAAACTCCTACAATAGCATTAAATCACAATTACAATGGGGAGTTGGAGTATCAAACAGAATTCATTAACTCCGCAATTCCTTTTTGAGTTAAGGCTGTTTCTTAACTCACGAAGTGACCTAAAGACCTAAGAAATTTGTTAAAATAGAAAACTACGCAAGAATCAGTAAATGACAACTCATTTTCAACGACATTTGGGCAGATGTGGATTTTAAACTTTTAACACTGTATTGATACGCTGAATGACATGCCTTGGTAAAAGATCCGAAAGATGTAAGGAGTATTATTTTAGACAAAGTTCTAAAATAGCTATATAGGAACCATTCATATAGTTTGAATATTCATCCTAAGTACGACAGTATCGTAATATCTAACAATAAAGGAAACATTAACGTTCTGAAAACTGATTGGTTTCGTACCATCATAGTGCTGCGCCACATCGAGTTCACTTAAACCAGATGACTCAAACCAGTCACGTGTAATCTGTTGTCCAACATCTAGTTCAAACCTTAGAATCCCCCAGTCAAAGCATACTTTCATGCCACATTATAGGCCTTTTTCCCATATTTCTGATATCTTTAATCATTTATTCTTGTCCACTTTAGATAGACAGCTATTGATGAGTGCTACCATACCGGGTTGTTGTTTATTTTTTCTTATAATGGACACACTTTCAGAGGAAAATAAAGTATTCCTTTGGTCTTCATGTGGTACAATAAAATCAACATGCCATTTCTTTTGTACCGGTAACATTTTCTAGTTTCCGTGATGGAAAATCAATTATCTAGATAAAGGGCTTCAATTGTACGATTCACCTGTTTAAATATTTTATGTCACCTTTACCGATCGGTTCGTATGTAATGGAGGGATATGATAAAAGAATCAATTAGACGTCAGCAACTTGAAAAAAGGACTTAGTTTCGGGGTTTTAGGGTCGGTGGTCGAGTAGAAAAATTTCAATGGTACCAGGTGTTAGGGAAATATGTGGGGATCATCACCTTGGTGGATGTAGAATCAGAAGTGGCAATTCTTTTTTAATTGGGCCAAAAAGTCAAAATTGGCCCAATTGGTAATAATCACGAATGGTGATTAATTCATTCAGACTTCATATTGAAATGTTCCTATTTAATTCCCGCACTATATTCAAGAAGAATTTGAATGTTGTAATCTGGGGTTAATTTTGACCCCAGAAAGACAAAAACGGGTCAAAATTGACCCCAAATAAAGTAAAAAATCATAGAATGGTGTTTCAACTTCAACTGTATAACAGTTATTTAAGTTTTCCCCACTCTATAGCTGTACATTAAAGAAACATTTGATGTTGGAATTCGGGTTATTTTGAGCCCAGAAAGGCCAAAAAAAAGGGGTCAAATTGCTTCCAATATGGTTATATAAAAAATCATAGAATGGGATTTGTATTTAATTCCATCTTAATTTTAAAATGTAATAGTGTTCATTTGGCCCCACATTAGCTTAGATTGAGATGAATTTGAAATGTTGAAATTCTGAGTTATTTGGCCCAAAAAGGGCCAAAAAGGGGTCAAATTGATTCCAATATGGTAAAATCATAGAATGGTGATGTTTTTATTGCCATTTAATTTAAAATGTATAGTGTTCATTTGCCCCACGATATAGCTGTAGCTTGAAGATGAATTTGAATTTTGAATCTAAGAAAGTTATATTTTGACCCCTCAAAAGGGCCAAAAGGGTCAAAATTGGACCCAAATAGGTAAAAATATAAATTGTGATTTATTATTCCTATTCATATTGAAATGTCTACTAATTCAATTCCTACTATAATAAGCTGTAGATTCAAGAAGAATTCGAATGTTGGAATCTGGGGGTTATTTTTGACCCCGAAAGGGCCAAAGGGTTCAAATTGACCCAATATTTAATTCAATAGACTGGTGATGTATTATTCCATCTTAATTTTAAAAAATGTATAGGTTTTTGTTTCCTATATAGCTGTAGATTGAAGAATTTGAATGTTGGAATCTGGGTTAAAATTGAACCCAGAAATGGCCAAAAGGTAAAAATTACTTAAATGGGTAAAACAAGGAAATTTGGTATGCATATGTTTCAATATTAAGGCAGGAATTAAACTAATAATCAATTTACAATTAAAACCTATTCACTTTTATTAGATGACATCCAACATTGAAAACTTTGGATAATAATGGTCATTCAACCCCAATTTGGTTCAAATTCTATTAATTATCAATGCACGGATTTCCATATTCTGCAGTCTTGCTCTGTTAAAAAATGGTCATAATGCACATATCAGGGGAGGAGCGGTGGCTGACCTCCCATTCCAACAAGCCCCTTAAACCCTTAAGAGCTTAAAAAGGCCAAAAATAGATATAATTAAAAAAAAAAAAAAAAGGGTTTATGCTTTTTGTTTTGTTGACAAGGTAATATTTAAGTTAAAAGTCCACTTTTGCCAATGTGCCCCCTTTGAATTTTGGGGAAGTCCCCTTTTGAAATTTTCTCCTAATTTAGTGTTCCTTCTACTGACATTCGCAATGAAAAAAGGGATCAAAATGCTCCAACACAAATTGGTCAAAATTGAACCGGGGGGAGCACTCACATATGAAATGGATATGGGTGTCAGACTCGCGCATCCAAACCCAGGGGCATTCGGTGACAGAGGACTGAAAAAATAGAGGTCTTTGGGTGAGAGACAGCCAAATGTCCCCAAAATAGGGATTTTCCGAGTGACAAATTTGCAAAATTTTTCAAAATAATGGGGTCTTTGTGTCAAATTTTTGCAAAATTTTCAAAAAAATAGGGGTCTTTGGGTGAAAAATTTTAAATTTTCCCTTAAAATAGGGGTCTTTGGGTGACAGTGGTAACATTTTCAAAACAATATGGGGTCTTTGGGTGACAACGGTGCTGAAAAATGGGGTCTTAACAGCCTTACATACGTATCACTTCCAAGATGGGAGTACCTCCCCCCCGGGAATTTAACCAAATACGTCACAATTTCAGTCTTTTTTCCTGAGTCTAGGTAAAAATAATGGTATCCACCGTGTGTATCCAGTAGGAGAAACAGTTGGTCTTTCAGAATGAAAGCTGTCCTAAAATGTTGTTAAATCTGATCTTTTGGTTTATTTCTGCCCTGAAATTATGGTTAAGTTTATAATATGAAAGTCTGTTGTCGCCAGAACAACTAAGATTGCCTTCTACGGGCCTGTGTGGAAAACATCTTACTGTATGGTGCAGAAACATTGACAATGAAGGGGGAGCTACAGGACCAATGTAGGGGGCACCAAAGGTCAACATCCATTGCATTCAATGGGGCTTGACCTTGTTTCCCCCCTACTTCGGTAAGTAAGCATTTAAGACACTCAAAACTTTTCCTTATTTTTATCCTATGAGCTCCATCTATAATTTGCACACCATTTTTGTCCAAATCCGGACCCCTGTACAACTGAAAATGATCCTTTTTTATTGATTTTTGCTGTTTTTTAGCCTATAACTCCAAAACTTTCGGCCGCAGATAGTACAAACTATACCTTTTTGGAATCCTTATGATTAAACTATTAACTTGGTATACTTTTCAACATGATTGGATCAATTTCAAAATTTGACCCCTACTATTGACCTTTGACTCCTGAAAAACTAATTTCCCCACCCCTATGATAACTCACTTTTTTTGGTAAATGTTGACACCCATACCTACCAAAATCAGTTGAAATCAGCTTCTTTAAAAAATTTTCACAGATGAAACGTACTTTAGGGATACTATATGCTATGCAGCAGAGATACCAGCTTTACTTTGAAGTGGGAGCAGCAATGCATGATAAAGACGTTTTGCGAAGAAGTATGTCACGGACTTGGCAAAAGTCGAAAGATGATGATGATATTGTCCACCTTTGCCAACATGGCAATCGTTTCGTCTATGCAAATCTATGTGGTTGCCAGCTGACAAAAAGTTTAAACATTTGTCTATTCCAGTTGTTTCTCAAAACATTAACTTCCACAGTATAATTGCCCAATTTATAGCTTTTTAATTCACACTCTTTTGTGGTCTACTTTGACCTCTTTTTGGCCCTTTCTAGGGTCAATTTTGGAGTCAAATTTATTAAAGATCCATTCGTTAATAGCCTCGTCCCCGGGATCCACAGATTTTACAGGAGGTGATCAGAATATAATATTGGTGTCGGTAGAAAGGTACTATTTTGTCGTTCTCATGTACTCTGTGAAATTTTTCATTTTTTTCTTGAATCTACTGCTATAAAGTGGAGAAACTGAAAAACTACTGCATTTTAATATAAAGTTGGAATAAATACATCACCATTCTATGATTTTTACCTCATTTGGGCCAATTTTATCCCCTTTTTGGCCCTTTCTGGGGTCAATTTTTGACCCCAGATTCCAACACTCAAATTCTTCTTGAATCCACGGCTATAGAGTGGGGAAAATTAAAGACTCTTACATTTTGGAATAAACAAGTTGGAATAAATACATCACCATTCTACGATTTTTACCCTATTTCGGTCAATTTTGACCTTTTTTGGCCCATAAAAAATTTGCACCACTTCTGATTCTACATCCACCCAGGCGATGATCCTCACATATGTACCTAACATGTGGTAGCAATGACATTTTTCTACTCTTCCACCTACCCCTTGGTGCCCAAAACTGGTCCGGGCTGACGTACTAAATTAGTTTATGATTAAGAATTGGACATTTGAAGCTATGCGGCCGGCTACAGTTAGAAATAGGTCAGATGTCATAACAGTGAAACACAACAACAGCAGTGTCGCTTGCGAATTCCTTACAATTAGAATTGTAAATAGGGATTTCCTCCATGGACGGACAATGAAAATAATAATAATAATAATAACTATAACACTGGAATAGGGCGAAATGTTAATTATTCATTAGGTTATAGTGAGTTCTTTTCTTATTTAAATTAATTAATATTCAAATCCTTCTTTATTCTAGGGTATTATCCTTCATTTGAATAAACCGCAATACAAAGGGATACGGTAGGGGGAAATGAAATTTCGCCCTAAGAGCGTTCCGAGTGACTAACAAAAGCCAATTTCGCCCTACCGTAAGGGATAGCATAATAATTATTATTATTTCGCACCTATTCAGTACCGATAAAGTAACTAGAAGAAAATGCGGACGTCAGAGAAACACAGTACTCCAGTTGTGTCCTCTGCGCATCGCTAAGGGGGACGTACAGCACAAGATGACATGCAGGCATCCGTGCATTTGTCAGAAGTTTTTATTGCTTGATAAATGGGGACATGATGATTAAATAGCTATGCTTAATTTCTATTTTAATAACCCTTTTATCACTTTATTTGTAAAGAGTTTCCAAAACTAAAACGAAATAAACAATAAGTTACGGCTATCTCTACATGTACATAAAATATTGAAAACTTTGAAACCTGACTCTGCGATAAATCTTATTATCAATATAATCACAGTTAAGTCCTTTTTTTACAATCGCAGTCTGTATTCACAGAGGCAAATTAATTACGCATGCAATGTTATCTGTTGAGATGTTATCTTTAGGTTACAAAGGTTATTTGTTTAAATGCAATATCCGGAAACAGCCAGAAATGTGTTAGTATATGCTTGTCTGTTTTAATGTGAAACACTTGGCTAATTTACATATCTACCTTAATAATATACCTATCGATTTGACAAGGAGGAAAGCCAGCCTGTTCCTACCAGCGTAACCATGAGTGATCCAAATGTTGGATTTGAAGATCTTAGTGTGGTAAGAACAGAAAATTGGAAGGCTTATTATATTCGACGAAACGAAACGAAACAGGTTCAGTGCACCAATTGGATCACAAAGCTTTATTGACGCCAGACAGCAGAGAGCACATGTATGATAACGGAATAAAGCGTGTAATCCAATGGGTGCACTGAGCCTGTTTCGTTCGTTTCCTCGAATATAATAAGCAAATTGGAACAGTAAGTTCAATGTGTGCCGTGATTGGATCTCAAATAAACCTTTTGACGTTATTTATAACAAATTCCGTTGATATTATGTTAATTCGATTGTAGTACGTAAGGATTGGTACTGCGAGCGGATTAAGCAAGTCTAGTCTCCCGTTCTCCCGTTTGGGAACACCATAAAATATATTTACTGTATTTTAAGTAAATTAAAGTGCCCTGGAGTATTTTTCTGTTATCTATGTTAAAATGTGGCAAGTCACCTTAAAATGTGCCATTTTAAAGACATTCTTAAAATCTGAATGTGTAACGAGTTGTCTATAACAGATAAAAGACAATGCTATGACGCGCTTTTGGCAATAACCTGATATAGGCCCTTAAATACAGCTATTTTGTAGAAATTCATATAATGTCATATTATTCCATATTATGGGGTTTTATCAGGATATGCCATGCAAATTAGGGTGACGGGTTGCCTGTAAGAACTAATATATATATATCGCTAACGTCCCTAGAGGAAAATCTGACGATCACCACAAAAAAAGGAGCTAGGGTTATTGTTAGATCTAGGGCCAATTTCCCCTCTAACCCAAGGCAGGGGATCGCTCCGTGATTTTTTTTCAAAAGTGCATTTTAATGCAGTTAAGGGACGTTAGAGATATATTAATAAACTTCTGTGGACTTTGATCTACAAAAGTAACCAAACGTGAGTGAATGAACAGCTTATTTCTTAAAAGGGTTTTGTCTACCGGTGTTAAAAATTGAGTTTTTGACACAAATAGATCAAACACCTAAAAATACAAATTTTGGTGGTTTTTTTTTTATATTCGTACCCCATCTCGAAAGCTTCTGCAATATCTGGAAATTTTAAACGAAAACGACCATAAAAGACGGGAAAGTTTTTTTTTCAAGGAATGGGTAAAATGTCATTTTAAAGAAAAATATTCAAAAAGAACCATATTTAAAAAAGGAAATAAGATTGTTTTATTTTTTGATATGAGAATTTTTTGAACACCTCTTTAAATAGACAAATATGGTTATATAGTAATAGGTCAATATAGTTAATTTATTGAGGTTATGGAAAGGGGGCTTAACTGTTTTGCCAGTGTGCCAAAACATGATAAGTCGATGCAAATTTTTAAATAAAAAAGAAAAAAAAACAAGAATGAAAATTTCACTAAACCTATCATTTTAGTCTATTACCCTGCTGCAAAATAAATGGATTTATAACTAAGCCAAAATTAAGATATACACAAATGGATATCATGGACATAATCCGTTTTAAAAATAAGCTCTCCACATGTTGGCGTAATAATAATAATGATAATAACAATTTGAATATTTATTATAGTATGCGTCAGAACATAACGCATATGGCAAACTAAACAGGTAATAACGTATTGTTCACATCGCGTTGCTTTCTTAGCAACGCGTTGCTTTCAGAAAACAACGCGTAACTTACCTAACCAATCAGTAAAGTGAAAAAGCAACGCGTTGCTAATGATACCAACGCGTTCTAAAGATACCAACGCGTTGCTAATGATACCAACGCGTTGCTAAAGATACCAACGCGTTGCTAATGATACCAACGCGTTGCTAATGATACCAACGCGGTGCTAATGAAAGCGACGCGTTAAGTACCGTCTGAAAGCAACGCGTTGCTGTCACTTTTCTGATTGGTTAGCTAAGCAACGCGTTGTTTTCTGAAAGCAACGCTTTGAACCAATACGTAATGACCCTTTAGCTTGCCATAAACGCATTGCTTCAACGCGTTGTGAAAAATATTCGTTCCTATTGGTTGTCTTCACAACGCGTTGAAGCAATATGTCCTGACCGTTTTTTCAGATGCGTCATTCAAGGTTCAACTTGCGACCTACATTTAGCAGGCCCATATTGATTTCTTGAGCCATTATTTCCCAACCTGTTAAATAACTGTGTAGCTATTGATTTCATCATTGTATGTTTGCACAGTACACATTTTCATTTAATGTGCAGAAAAATTGATAAAACGTCGTCTGACCTCAAATGAATTGCAATTTCTGTCCTAATATAATAGAAAATATCACACAATAATATATCAAAAGTCTAGAATAATCAAGAGTGGGAAAACGTTATGGGGGAAATATTTTAACAGGGGTAAAAATCCAAGGAAGTGCAATTGTGTTAAAATGTAAACCAACATTTTTTCACATCCTAAAAAGTATATAGTTTCTCCCTCTGCGGTTTACAGTTAAATGACTATTGGGTAAAATAAAGAAGTTGCAAATAGATTTCATGGAAACAAGTATTATCACTGTTCCGATTTTAATGGGTGTGAGTATATTTGGAATTTACTGGTTGACTGGGGAAAGGCTCGAAGTTGAAATTTCTCTATACCCCGGCTCGACCACTTATGAATTCGGAAACCTTAACGGAATAAACTTGTGCTTTATTCCGTGAAGGGTTTCCGAATTCATAAGTGTGTCAGAAAAAAGGTGTGTCAGATGGGTCAGGTTACGGAAACTCCCCTCGACCACTGTCTGTCGCATCATGTATTTCTCTTGTAATGTATTTTATACATATATTAACCTCACTTTATTTTGTCACATAAATCAGATGAATTGGAAATCAACCTCCTCAACGTTTATATACAGGTCATGATTTAAAAAAAGGGACATAAGGGTATAAAAGGGAATATTTTGCACTTTGTTGCATATATTTCAACCTCTTTTAATATGCGTAGCCATTATTGTCCCTTTTTTGTTGGTATATAATTGAAAATGGTTGTAGAGTTAAAATGTTTGAGAAGTTTGCATGGTTACATTTATTTGAAAAGCATTCTCTTGAAAGGCTTCCCTATTAATCGATTGACGTGCATTATTACCGACACCAAGCTAAGAAAATTAATACGTAAATTATAGATCAGATCAAATTTTCCAATGACAATTCAAAAGTTTTATGTCATTTAATGCGATTTTGGCCCCAACTACCTTGTCGGTGGTGTGTTAAAAGCAAAAGTTGTCTAAAAGATTTTCTCTGTGTATTGTACATCCCTTATTTTGGCAACCATTTTATAAAGCTCCCTCGAGGCTTCCACCATCAGGGAATTTGCAGACAACTTTGTTTCAACAGCAAGAAGGTCAAGTTTTACGAATATTGTTGTCTTGAAAAATCCCCTGGGGAGTGGGAGATAGAAGTTCATAGAATACGACAATATGAGCAATTTTCAAGATAGAAATAAGGCGTAGAGGAGAGTAAGCTCTACAAATATTCAAATAGATATGAAAAGAAGGTTAAATAAATACATAGATCATAAAACTTGCATCGTTTCTATCTTTTCTCTCTCAGGGTGCTGATGTGAATGAAAATACTAAAGTATTGAAAGACATTGGAAGAGGAAAAGAGACAGAAGAGAAGAAACCATATGTTGAAACGTCTCCACTCAAAAAAGCAAAGCTATCACAGCTCCAAATGTGTGGCATATTGGAGGACCTGCGGGCTAGTCACCCATATGTCTTTATTAAGGTACTTGAGCAGAATGAAGAACTGATATTTGAAGGCTCAGAAACACAAGTTCTACGAGCTCATCGAGACATGACGGAGAGAATTGATAAGCTACGCAGTAAAATATTCAGAGATTTTAGTCGATCTAAATTCGAATTGATAAAGAAGTCATTGGAAAAGGTACACGACATATTTGATAGCAAAAGTATTCGGGCCGCGTGTGATATCAACCCGGAAGCGATGTTAGTTACAGTGAGTGGTAAAACCCAACGTGACGTTGATCTAGCTACCCATTTCCTAGAGGACGAAATTCAAGAACAACCAATGGAATTGCACGAGTCTAATATAGAAAATATCCGTTCTTCAGACGTAAACAGCTTTCTAAAGGAAATAAATCGTACCGAAGATCTAGTGCACGTCGACATGGATGATCAAAGCTCAAGAGTCCAATTCGCTGGGTTGAATAGAGAATGTATAGTAGAAACTCGGACAAAGGTGCAACACTTCTTGAACAGCAAAACAAAAGCTACCCATGAAATAAAACTACAAAATGGGCAACTGTCTTTAATTGAAAATAAAATAGTTGAGATCATTGGGCAAAATCAACTTAGCATGGAGCGTAAAATCATGCAAGATGGATCAGATGATTCCATGATTGTAATCAGCGGTACAAAATACTTGGTTAACCATGCTGTGGATAAAATTGAAACAATGATCAAAGAAATCATAGACATATGGTATCCAGTACGAAAGCCGGGATTACGAGATTTGCTGGCGGAAAAAGGAACATGCTCTTTTGATATATTGCAAAGGCAAGGGGAATGTTATATTGAGACCTATGTAGATGAAGAGATAAAAGACGAAGCGACAGTGGAACTTCGAAGGTTAAAAATCAACAAAGAACAGGAGCTTGCAGTTGTCTTCGGAAACCTGATCAAAGAAAAGACGGACGGTTTTGTAAATGCGGTCAATTCCAGATGGAGTATACTCACGGTATTGCAAAGGAGGTTGTTGAAGCTGGTAAGTTGTATTTGTATTTGTAAAAGCAGAAGTGTGTCGACTGACTAAACCTATAAAGTAAATAATTTGTCTTGGTTACTTATTTATCAGGTGGAAGCGTTATTGAAGAGGAACTGAGCCACATTCAACAGCAACGACTATATGAAGCAGATGTGGTCGTTACAGGTCCTGGAAATCTCCCCTTTAAAATTGTTCTTCACGCAATAGCGCCAAGATGGGACAATAGGCGACCAAGTAGATTAACTAGAGATGGACGTATTCGTCGGGATCGATCAAACATGGAGAAAGAGCAAATTCTATACAAATGCGTTATGAACGTCTTGAAAAAGGCAGAAGATCACAACTTGAAATCCGTTACCATTCCTGCCATTACCTACCATGCTTTCGGATTTCCACTGAATTCCTGTACATCAACAATAGTGCGGGCCGTGTATAATTTTTGCGAGACAAGAAATGAAATGAATCTCACGAAGATTAGATTCATAGACAAAAGTATTGAGGTTTGCGATGCATTTTTAAATGCTGTGGGCAAATGTTTTGGAGAAGAAAAGGAACCATCTTCAAATGCAAACTCACACACAGGTAAAATGATATCCATCAAAAGGGGAACTATATAGTAGTTGCGAAACGCACACAATCCAATAGGCCGTATTGATATGTTTTTTTCAATGGATATTGTATTTATCATGTTTGTCAGATCAATGCTGTTTGACCCAATTCAAATTTACCCTTGCATTGTAAACCACTTTTAAGGCGGGACACAAGAGTTCTTACTATCGGTATTAATGGAGGCAAAGAGTCTGCAGTGGATAAATTAGGAAAAACGGTGGTGATAATTTTGACATAATCGGAATACAATGTTGCAAATTACATTGCTTTCTATTTCCCAGTCTCCGTAGAGTTATGTATATACACCCTTTCCGTAATTGTCACATACTGGTCTGATGCGGATGTTTATCGGGTTTCGGGACGGTTAAGCCCATGATATACTTCCAGTCGCAGTGAACGATTGGCGTGCGCAATACTGTATTTTGACTCAAGATCAAGTGTTACGCATGCTCACGAGCAGAAATCGCTCCCTGCGACTGGAAGTATATTATGGGCTTCACGCATTATGCTGGCCTTGAGAGATGGGTCCGACGTGACCGTAACGAAACTTGATGGGCGCCCGCATCGGGCTAGTATGTGACAATTACCGAAAGAGTGTATAAATGTACATTTACAGAAAATGCAATTTACCCACTGCGCAATTTCTTGAAATTTGCGTAAGACATAACTAATGGAATAAACAAATCAGGTATCATAATTTTGTTTCTATGTTAAAAATGCACGTAAATTTCTATAATCACATTTTGTAATGATTTATTTCATCTTACTCTAGTGTTATTCAAATCGATACACAATTGCCTCAAAAAGTCCTCTTTGTTTGAAATCACTACACACGGAATTTTGCGTTGTACCACACAGTGAATATTGAAAACTCCTTAAGGTGAATATTGAAAACTCCTTAAGTGCTAGTTTTGGTAAAGGAGTTTTGCGTCTTTCGATCGTTCTATGTCGGCCATTTTTGCACGATTGTTTACAAGCGAGCTGTTACATAAAAGAGCAAGGCCGTGGCAACAAAACGTATATTTCGGAAACAAAAAAAACAAAAAACCACAATAATAATAATAATAACGTAATAATAATAATAATAGTGATAATTATAATCGTAATAATAATAATAATAATAAATACCTGTTCTGTCGTTCAATAACTGTTCATTTATCTATCATCGTTTGTAACTTTATGCAACTCTCACTTTTTTTCATAAAGAGTTCGAGGATGCCACTGCTACATCAAGCCCATCTTCGGCATCAGGCGATAAACTTCTAGAACTACAAGATCAGCTAAATACGATCAGCGAAAGAAAATACACTGACAAACATGCAAGTACAAGAGTTTTCCTCCCATTAATTTAGTGTCCATGCAAGGGAGGCCCGCGCTCTCGTTGACGATCAACGTCATTTACGAATATGATACAAATATTTGTAAGAATGGTAAATCTTGGCAAGCCCTTCACAAATCGTGATGGTGCAATTGGTAGCATGCCTGAAATCTGAATAGTGGGTTGTGGGTTCGAGTCCCATTCACAGCTAATTCTTTTCTCGATTATTACTGAGCTCGCTTTTTACCCATTGTTACCCTGTTACCATTTAAAGTCAACCCAAAGAACATCAAAACAACCACTGCAATGAGATGAGGAAGTTCAAAGTATCGAATTTCATGCCTAACAGATAATTTACGAAGCTGTTGAAGACATTCAAGATGCACGGACAACTATGAAAGTTGGTGACTTGACGGTCACACTTCAGGGCGGCAACATTATGGAAGAAAACACGGATGTCATTGTCGACATCGCGATGGCATATGGTGGCGATGATTGTAAGTGTACCTTCTATCTTTCTACTAATAATTTCGTTTTATTCTTCTCATTCAGTGGGCTGGGTTTATTCTGCAAACATGCAATATCATTGGTTGCTGCCTATCTAATATGAGACGATATTAGATAGTGTTTAATAATGATAATGATAATGCTACTTATGACGTCTATAAATTACATAGCCCTGCTGAGGTTTGAACCGAGGACCTCAGCACCAAAGGGGAGTTTCCTAACCAGTGCACCCTATACAACACTCACATACTAACTCTACATACGTTTCTGTCATAAATCTCTACTACCCAAACCCATTCTAACTATTCAAATTGATCCCTAATTGGTAGGTAAAGCTATAGGACGAGCCAAGAAGCTCGTGCGTGGAGTTTCTATCTCTCTTTCCTTGGCGTTTGGGCCAGACTCCTGTGTCTAACTCATCCCGCACAACGAGTCTGTTACCTAGGGTTCCCATTTATACACCTGATGGATGGAGAGGAGTCATTGAGGACCATTGAGTACTATGTGATTTAATCCTAGCAAGTTGGTCCTAACTGAGAGCTCTTTGCACCAGAGACAAGCTACTCCACGCTAGACTTAATGAATGAAATCAACATTCCGCTCTCCCCTTCAGTTGATTCATTTGAAATATACAAACCATGAAAGAATTTTGTCCTTTAGAGGGGACGGTAAGCTGTCGGTCAATTGCATGTAAAAAGAGAGACATATTGCGCGAATATTCATCGTAGTGACAGTCCCAACCCATCAGAATGCTATAATAATAGTAGCGATGACTGGTCCCATCAGTTAATGCACAGGCAATCTAAATTGGCAACTACTTTGAACAAAAGTATATAGGAGCCAAGAGACTGAAGAACGTTTCCACTGGTCAAACACATTTTAACATTATTCCCTTTCTTTTTTCAGCACATTTTTTAAAATGATCCTTGTATCTGTCGAAAAATATGTCATACAAATATATTTTGTGTGTGTTTTGAAGCATTATAAGTCAAATGAGACATGTCTGCTGTTGGAAGGTTTTCACATAAATATGTATTATTATGGATGTAGAATTCATCAGTACCTGATGAAGATACGTGTCATACAAATGTATTTTATGTGTTTTGAAGTATTTTAAGTCAAGTAAACCATGTTTGTTGTGAAAGTTTTTAATTTTGTTCTTAAGATTTGTATGATCTATGGAAAAGTTTTCCATGGTGGTTATACGTGTCTCACAAGTCAAAACTATGTAAAAAGAGATGTCACAATATTTTTGTATACTGCATTCTTACACCTATACTACATATAAATTGTGTTATTTTTCTCATGGCAAGTTGTTGCACACATAATGTCTGGTATGAATTTATGATACCTATAAATGGTAACATTCCGTTTACTGAGTGATTGCCGATCTAATTTATGATGCGACATAGGCCCTATTATATCGTCGTGGTCACGACATAGTGTCGAATCTGATTTTTGGTCAAATTGAGTTAATAGTTGATTCTGGTTGCATTTTATGTACTCTTTAATTGTACCCAAAAATAAAAGTGAAATTACATCTCCTAATCAAAATAGCCGCAGTCGAATAAAGGTCATTATATAGTGTCATGCCGCTTGCCGCTCAGCGGCAAGCCGCGCTTGAACTGCGTCATCGAGCGGCACCGCTCCAAAGTTAAATTCAAGTCAACTCAATGCGATTTGCCGCTTTGGGCAATGCGGCAGCCCGAGCGGCAGGGAGGTCGATTTATTGGCTCGACGCTTTACCGCTTGGGTTACCGCTAGCGATTCTGACATTTTTGCGTAGTGAAGTAAATTGCATCATCAAGCGGCAAAGCGGTAGAGCGGCATGACACTATGTAATGACCTTAACACCCATTTGTATAAAGTGGGTTTCACAAACAATCGAATACGTATTCGATAGCTTTGCGTGTCCAAATATCTCAAAGCACACAGATAAATTGTGAACGAATACGTATTCGGTGGGACAAAGATTGCTACCAGTGATCAAAATCGATAATGGGTCTATCAAGATTTAAGGTAATCGGTGAAATTTACCTTGCTATACTTCATGAGGGATTGGTCATGTTATTTCACATTTTATTTTCACATGTTTTAATTATGTTACTTGTCTTATTGAAACCTGTGGTCTGTGCGTCGATTTGTACAAATAGAGCAAAGGACATCGCCGGATAAGAATTGAAGGAGGCCCTCTATAATCATCATAATTAAAGTTGATCATAAATTTTGACTTGGTGTTTTACAACTACTTTATCATGTATGCAAGGTGTTTTTTATCCTCAAAATACACTTGTATCAAGAAAAAATGAGAAAAGTCTGAGAAAATTCAGGGGCATGCTCTCTGGAAAAAGCAACAGCTTAGAGCATGCCTCATTTTTTGGGCCCCCCAAAAGACAGTTCGATTAAATGAAGATAGAGGAAGATGTTGCATAGCGCCTTTGTTAGGGCTGGTAAGTGATGCCTAGATAAGACCTTTTGTCTTCATAAGCTACAAAGAGGCCACGCGAGGCCAGCCCCTTATAACAATACACAAATACTTTTAGCTTATGATAGTAGTATACTGACGTGCTAAGATAATAATAATAATAATAAATAGTTCTTATAAGGCCAAAATCTTCAAGAGAACTCAGGGCGCCATAACAATAAACACGCACAAATCAAACAAAACAGCCATTGAGCCTGAAAAGCCTGACGAAATCGAAAAAGGTGAGCTCCAAGCCGACGCCCGAAGCCCGGAAGCCTGGGGACACCGGGGGCCGGAACGCCGCCGGAAGCGAACCCCAAACAGACGACGCAGCGAAAACGGAAAACGGAGCGCCCACAGCCACCAGCCGACCAGATTTGGGGATTATATAACCGTCTTGACAACAAGCAAACTCTATTATGCAACACAATGGCCCACATCTTAATGGCCCATGACCGCGCTATTTATATCATGAGCAAGTTAACTCTCACTCGTACTATTAAAATCTCAATTCACATGGCGCAGTTCAATAGCTTTCATTCACCAGTATATACACCCCTGAATTTTAGTATGATTTATGATACTCAGAACCTGCATGGTCACCGGTTGTTAACGTGTGCCCATCCAAGGATACTGAACTGAGCCCTTGGTAGATTAGCGTACCTTACCTTATAGTGTGGTTTGGCGTGTATATATGTAATAGGTTGTTGTGTTTGTTTTGTCCATTCCAGTAGTGTTCAGGGCACCCCAGGAAAACAATACAAAAATGTGGTTGACCCCCCCCCCCATCCAAGAACCAGAATGCCAGGTTGCTACTTAATAAAACGCACACCTTGCAAAGCGGAAGTGGTTCTTGGGGGGGGGGGAGGGTCATATTGGAAATTCAAATTACCCCCTTGAAGCCTGTATTATGATGGGGGTTAAATAAAAGCGACTTTTGAGAATTTATGTAAAGTTCAATTTTTTGAAAACCATGAAAAGGTTAAAACGTTGAGCATGACCCTTTATAATTGCGGAATGTTTCAAATTCATCCGTTCACATGAACAAACTATAGAGGGCGTCCTTCATTTCCTTATCCGGCGAGTCCTTTATCACTGTTAGGGGAGCATAGGGACTATTAACCCTCGTATTACAACGGGGAGGAGTACCACCTCAGGTAAACTTCCCTCCGTGGCAAAACGTTAAAACTTTCGTTAAGTCTTCCATTATAATTATTTCACATCATTCTGCTAATTTTGGCGAAACAAATGTGAGGGAGCACCGTAACCGGCGTTAGCGTCGAAGCGACTGGTGGGGAGTTGGTTATATTATCTCTACTACGCAATTTTGAAAAAGGCAGCATTCTGATGGTCGCTTAATGCCCATATCTGCAATAATGAGCCGCTAATGCATTTTCTTATCATTTATTTTATTAATCGAATACAAAATACACATAAATACGCATATTACATAAAACCTTAACATATAAAAATTAAAAAAAATAAAATTACAATCAAGTGTTTTAGTTAATGAATAGACAATTAAAAGTTTTGTATAGTATCATCTATGGCTCATAATGTATCTCGGGCGGGAAAAAAATAAGAATGGGCGCCTTCTGCTGCAAGGCTTGTAACTCTTACTCGATACCGTGATCTTTCTCCAGTTCTTCAAGATTTGCACTGGCTACCTGTTAAATTCCGGATTATCTACAGATTGTCTTCTCACATACAAGTGTATCATGGCTGTGCTCCTCTCTACCTTCAAGAACTTCTTCACATTTACAAACCCTCTAGAAATCTTCGTTCAAACTCGCAATCATACTCGTTACTGAATCTTTCAACACAAAATCTATGGCCCACAGCCGCACTTTTTCTCTTTTGCTGCACCTACTTTATGGAATCGCTTTCCACTTCCTGTCAAGATGCAACTCTTTGATCAGTTTAATCATATCTTAAGACTCATTTATTTGAAATTGCCTATAATGCTAACATCTTAATCTATGTTGTATTTGGCTATGTTTCATGTATTTCTCTTCGGTGTTCCTTTCTCCAGCGCATTGGGACTCTGTGTGTAATGCGCCTATATAAGAAGGTTGTATTATTATTATTATTATTATTATTTAGTTTTTTATTATTCGACTATAAATGTCTGCATTACCCCTTTTAGGTATTAGTTTCATTTGTTTAAATATTGTGCACTATAGGCTCCTAAAATTATGGTTGATTAAAAACAAGTCATTTTCCTATTCATATCATTAAAATCCATATTCTACTTTTTCATGCAACTTATCATTGTTATCATTTTACTCCTGATGTGTGTCGGTGGAAATGACCAATTTGGCCAATTTGTGATCTTTGACGTCATTGTGACGGCATACTTGGTTACGTTGGAAGCAATAGAAAACGGTGGACCAATGCTATCAATTGGTACCAACATCGAAATCATCTATTGCTTTATAATAATGAATAGAAAACGGTGGACCAATGCTATCAACTGGTACCAACATCAAAATCATCTATTGCTTTATAATAATGAATTCTCGAGTGTTTACCACCCCACCCCTTACTAAACCGTGTTACAAAAATAGACTTGTAAACATATTGTGAAAGTTTGATTTTCTTTGATGTTAACTTGGATATTCTGTAAACTAAATAATTACTATTTATATACATCATTTTAAAAAAAAGTCGCCTTTTAGGAACAAATTGATATTTTCTTTGGAAGTTGTTTGTATAAGCGTTAGTGCCCTCTAAATTATTTAGATTATGTTAAATTTTTAATTTTAAGCGTGTACATTACTTTAAAAGATACGAAATGAGAAATTTAAGAAAACGAGAAAAATATGGTTGTTATAAAGTTGTATAGACCATTTTTATCCTCCAAAACCTTTTGAGTTATGAAACATTCCAGTTACATTTTAAATATTTTCTGAGCTAATATTAATTGTGTGTTGCACATTAATATTAATTTTTATATAATATGCACTACAATGTTTGTGTTCCTTCTAACGTATTTTTTTCTGTAAAAATGAGTTAAAACATATTGGCGACTAATTAAAGATATTAATTTTAAGGAGCCAAATTTGTAAAAGGTTGTCATTTTCTGAATTCGTTGGTCATCGTGGTCAGTCTGCGCTATAATGCAACAGTGAATGTTTCCCATTTTAAACGCTTATGTTAGTCGTTTATATACAAATTTGCATGGTTTGTAACATAAACACAATGAAATAGACATCGTCATCGTCTTCATCATCATTAGACATCATCATCATCATCGTTATTGTCATCGTCATCATTGTCGTCGTCAAGCTCGATGTTTCCTTATTTCATCGTTATTGCTACCATCATCACCGCCATCGTTATTCTTATCATCATGGCATCATCGGCATCATCATTTTAAAATAGTAAAAACCCGTAGCTGTAGTAATCTCACCATACCACCATTTGAAATCAACGGGTTTCATGCAGTCGAATACGTATTCGACTCCTTAGAACACAGCGAATCAAACATTTGGGTTTTGACAAACTGTCAAATCACATTCAGTGGCCATTTTGAATAAGAAAACAGTTGTTTCTTGGTATTTTAATACTGTCGTCAGTAACCATTCATGTCTTTAACATAAAATAGCCATTTCCTTTGATTTCATTTAATTGCACGCATTAATAAGTAACTCAAACTTTCAAACGCCGTTTTCTCAGAACTAGCATTTATGCTGATTCGACAGTATGCAGAACCCACGACGATATATTATTTATAATCAACAAAGGGTTATGGACGAATTAAAAACCTCAACTGGCGGGCGTTTTCCAGTTCTGCCCGGTTCCGCGCGGTTCAATTAATTCATTGAGGTTGCTGAATTACTTAATCGGATTAAAGAATTCAGAAGATTGAGCGGATTAAATGGACCGCCTGGAACCGGGCAGAACCGGAAAATGTCCGCCGGTTGAGTATTGATTTGGTCCCTAAATAATTTGGTGTATATTTAGGGCAGCGGTTATTTTCAACATGTTCTAGTTATTATTGTTCTTCCTTTGTATGACCTATATCTGACTGTTTGATTGGGCCCTAGATTTTTTTACTTGGCAGGTATGTCTGATGGAGATGTTGTACTTACTAAAACCGATGATTCTCAAGATTTTAACTACATCTTCCATATGGTACCTTCATCTGACAACAAAGAAATGATTAGACGATTGCGGAAGGTTTTGTTACTGGCCGAAGAAAAGAAACAACGATCCTTAGCATTCCCTGCAATTACCACAGGTAATAAACGTTTCAGTGATATAACATTAAAGAGCATTTCGTAATTCTCAGCCTTGCAGTCCCCCTGAGTTACCTAAAAAAGTGAGATTTTGTACCATTTGTGTGTCTAATTTTACATGCAGATACTATCTACTCTGGAAGAAATTTGTACTTTTGTATTTGCAATTTTGTATGTTTAATAAATTACAACACAAAGGCCTCTGGATAACCGTGTAACGAACACTTGCTCATAACATGAAAACGCACCAATAGAATCAACTGAAATTTTTGAAATAACCTTTTCTCGAGGTTTCCTAGTGAATCATAAAATAAAAATAAAGGTGCTACGATCATGAAATACCTTCTTTAACTAACTAACTAACTAACTAGCTAGCTAACTTTAAATACGTTAGCTACAAAAATGGCCAAAACGTCAGTACTTTCTGAAGTTTTCGTGGTAGGTGGGTATGTATAGGATCAGAATGAGTCCATAAAGGTTGGCTTTATTCCGGCAAAAAAAACCTGTTTTGGCAGAAATGGTTTAAAACCTGGTTTAAACCGGTGTGAAAGCAGATATAGTCCGGCGGGAGCCACAGTCCGGGGCTCCATAGACGATAACGGAATAAAGCGTGAAGATAATGTTGCGTGAAGAGTCAATTGAATCGATTGCCCTATTGTTCACCATTGTTCCCGGACTATGAGTACGCCGGACTATAATTACTTCTACAAAACAACAATCAAACCTGCATAAACCGGTTTAAACCGGTCAAAACTAGGAAATGTCTGAGGTTGTCATGCAAAGTATTTTAGCATATGTCATACTAAGTTTAGTGATACTCAACATGCCTTGCATTATTTTATTTGTTCAATGCAAGAATACACAAAAAAAGGAGAAAACATTGTGAAAATGAAAAGAAAACGACGAAAATGGAAAAGTGCACTGTGACAATTTTTCAAAACATGCAATGTTCTGCAGCAGTTCTGGGCTGGTTTGAGATTAAAAAAAGTAAAACAACTAAAATAAAGTTCCAGGTTTAGCTTGTGTTATTACGTTGCCATATCGATGTCGGAGGGGGCTCTAGATTATTCATGAGTAAAGTATGGTACCGTACTAGATCAAACTGTTCATGTATCATAATGTAATTAAAAAGCCAGATGTTGTGTTTACTGTATTTTCAACCACTTTTGTTCTGTAATATTCCGACTTCTACAGAGTTAATATAAAACCAACAATTACACTTTTTGCAAATTTCAAAAGCATTGCAGAAACACAATTGAAGCTTTTGTCAGTTTTTGTTGCCAAAATAAGCGGCATAAACCTTGTGGTTAAATCGGTTTAACCGCTCGGTTTTTACCGGCTAACCCTGTTTCATAATGCACATTGAACTATCTCTGTACGTATTTGCCGTAACGAAATGCCAAATCATTACTGGATAAAATAATTGCTGTAAGAAAATGCTCACAGCTGCGATGGGAGTTATTCATCTTAAGGTTAAAGCAATAACAGCGCATTTTTAAGAGCGCTCCCAATTTTCCGGATATTTTGAGATTTTTGCACAGTTGGATTGGTAATTGACTAGTAATCAATACCTGTGACATGGTAGAGCTCAAAAATTAGAAACTCACACCAACAGATGTTAATTCTGGACAATATTAACCAGGGCCGTAGCCAAAGGGGGGTGGGGGTGCGGGGGTGCGATGTACCTACCCAAATCTCCAAAATTCCAAAAAAGGTCCACACAAATGATGTGTGCGAGCGAAGCGAGCTAGAAAAAATTGGGGGTTTTAAGCTTTTTTGGTCAAAAAAAAAGGCAATATTTGGGCAAAAAGGTTCACTTTTGCCAAATTGGCACCCCCTCTATTGTGAAAAGGTCCACATTTTGATAAAAAGGTCCACTTTTGGAAAAATACGCACCCCCAGAAAAAATCCTGGCTTAACGGGCCTGATATTAACGCTTTAAAGTGTTAATAATCATTAACACTAACGTCTGTTTTAACATATTTTAGTGTCAATCATGTGCAACGTCTCCTATACCTTTGAAGTGTTAAAGTGTTATCCGTTGACATTTATAATGTACGCGTGTTTGAGCATTACCACTAGCAGGTATAATTTACTAGACAATTACCAACACAAATGTGCAAAAATCTCAAATTTTGCAAACTGGGGACGCTCTTCAGAAAATGGGCCGTTTTTGCTTATGTCATGATACTGTATCTGCGTTGCAGTGAGTTGCGGTCACTACCTGAGACAAAATAGGTGGTTCATCTAGCACAGGTTGAACAATCACGTATAATTTTACATTATTATGGTCCCGCACCTTGCAATAGACTTTATTGTGTAGTGCGGAATCACCACGTACGAGAAGAAAACGCAAATAGCGAAATGTACTATGACGTTATGGTTTTTTTTAACTCCGCCCACTCACCCTGTATTAAAAGAACAAGAATGGCTTACATATTATTATAAAGGCACTCGCGAATTGGAAATATTTAGGAAACTGATCACTAAAAATCTCCTGCTGTCACTTTAAAGGAGCCCCACCCGATTACAACATATATTTTTCTGTCGTAGAAAGGCCATCAGCAACATACTTTAATTCCAAAATTTAATTTGAGCGGTAATTGTGTGTATTACAACAGCCCATAGAATACTGTACAAACCATTCTCCGGTCATGCCGGTTACCGTAAACAAACCATATTTTAGCCTGTAGCATCATAATGGAAAGTCACTCAAAATATTTTGCACATGAAATAAGAAAAATATAAGGTTTCTAATGGTATCAAAATCTCAGGTTTGATGGTATAAAAGGTGGGGTCGAAGTCGATGATCGGGTGGTGAAACTTTATTTAGCTGGAGGCTGGAGTGCCGTTGCCCACTTAGACCCCTTGGCCCTTTTGAATATTTCCCCCTTAATTATACACCAAATGTCAAACGAAAGGCATGACTTGTTGTATTTTGACATTACTCTTCAACAGCATGACTTGTTTGATCCCATTTTGACAAGAAACTGTACATTCTAAAATGTCTGCCATAGAATTACCTTGAACCAGTTAAAGCAATATTAGCACATTTTTTTGAAGAGCGCCCCCAATTTTTCAAAAAAATTGAGATTTTTGCACTGCTGCATTGGTAACTGACTAGTAAACTATACCTGTGAATGGTTAAGCTCGAAAATATCTGTGTGTCACAAACGAAGGAATTTTGTAATTAGAATAATTATTATCGGGGATCCCCGATAATAATTCAACGGCTGCTGGAAACGGCCTTCCAATGTAAAATAGCCGGAAAATAGCGCCATGTACGTATCTACGCTCATCCATTAGTTGTTTTATTGGTTCAGGCAAGTCAAGTTAGAGGGTAATCTTCTCGAGGTGGCAACGATCTTCCTCATGGACGGACATAAACGTAGTATTTCCAGCTCTGCCGTTAAGTCCAATCTGGATCCCAATTCTAATTACAAAATCGCTTATTTTATGATAAATATGCATTTCTTAGCATTCTCGTTCGCAGGTATAGTTTCTAGACAATTACCAACGTAACTGTGCCAAAATATAAACTTTTGAAAAATTGGGGGCGCTCTTCAAAAAATGTGCCATTATTGCTTTAAGCCTACCGTGTTAAAAGTAATTGTCCTAAACTCATACAAGGTCATATATAAGGTCCTATGGGTCTACCGTCGAAAAATACATGTCGATAAGAAAATGTTTTTCATAACTAAAGTTTTTGCCTCCGTTTCTTAAAAGTAACCAAAACATATTTTAAATCTAGATTGTGCTGAATGTGTGGAAAAAGCAAAAGCGTTATTTAACGCAATTGGAGAGTTTGCCGCAACCAAACCTCGTCATCTCCATCAAATCAAAGTAACAATTGCAGAAGGAGATGTGTTACAGATCTACGCAGCGACATTTCGGTCTATGCAAGGCACAAGCTACGGATCTCATGAAGTTTCAAGAGACAGCCTGGACAAGAACGGTATGTGATTACTTAAAATAGGTACACAAATTTTGTGGAACTTTCTTAATGGAAAAAACCAAAACAAAGAGAACAACAACAAAAATATGTCCGAGGGGTATGGGATTCTTAGTTTTTAAACATTTAATTTTCTCTTATATAAAAGGTTACTCATGTTAGCAAATAATTTTTCTTTCATAGTAGGCCCAAGCTCGATGTTTCTTGGACACATTTTGGCGTTTAGTTCGCTGTGTGTAATATAATTTGAAATTTCGAAGGTTCACAGTCATATAGTATCTGTATGACATCATACAGCGTATGTTGGTACCAGTTTTGGCATGATGACCATTTTATTTAGACTCTTGTCGTTTCATCCTCAACCACATCTTGTAATGGGTTAAAGATTATAGAGATAACCTCTAAACGAGTAAAACGAGTGTTAATATTTGCTTTTATTGACATGTTAAATGTAATTTGAACTTTAGACTCAAGTACGCGTAAGACTTCAGTAAGGCCGATAAAATATCTTTATTGGACCTAAATTGCCAAGTATTGACCTATCAGGTCATGTTTAAATCATTGGTATGGTAATTAAAGGCACATTTCCCGCAAAATACACAATTCTTTAATGTAGCTGAAATGATAGATTGGGACTTGCATTAAGGTTATACGCCACTAACTCACTTATACACAGTAGTCTATGGAAAAATGGCAACTTGGAGCATGTTTCTTTCACATTTAAACTCTCACAGAGGAAATACAGCAATATCACACCAAAGTACAAGCTAAAATCACCAAGTAACCAAATTTTGAACATATGGTGACCAGAATTTTTTTTTTTAATTTCGAATTACCCAACTCGCTGCACGTCAGACCGCCCAACACAAGATTCTCTATAGTCGCTAAAGCTAGTGGTGGGCAAATGGATGTAAAATTGATGAGCGCGGAGTAAATTGCCTCAAATTCGCTTTCCAAATGCCACTTAATTTGAGAAAACATACCAGTCTACCTCGTCAAACATGAAATTCCATCACTTCCTTAATATAACTAGTGCGTTTTCAGACATTTTAAAGCAGTTTGTTCAGTTCACCCAAGATTTTTTATCCTTACGGCAGCCAGGTTAATGGTGTATAACCTTAAACGCTTAAACAGTTTAACGCTAAACAATATTATAATAGACACCAAGAAGGGCACTAGTTAAAAAGTAGAAGTCAGTTGGTCATTTTCAACCTTTTCCATCAATTTTAGTCATACGAATTTGTTTTGACATACTACAAGTAAAAAAACATACAAATTGTTTTGAAGATTGTTTTTCTTTATATCGAATGTTGAATAAATGTCCTACTACTAGAATGTGAAGATATTATTTTTTTTAGTTTTCTGTATTCAAATTTAATCCTTCTTTTTTTTCAGCTCCCAAGACACCAGCAAAGACAATGCCAGAACTGCAAACAGCAATCTTCCACATTTACGCGGAAAATTCCAAATATTTAGACGAAGCAATTAAACGATTAGAGAATTACCTTAGTGAGGAAAACACAGTTAAGGAGTAAAAAACGGAAAAGGCACTATCAGTGATTTGCTGAATCAGAAACCGAAAAAGTCAACAAAAATCAGATTTTGCATGTATGTAACAAGCATAGGTATCCCAACATACCCTGCAAATGATAAGACCAGAAGTAACCTAATAGGGACAAAATCGGAAATTTTTGTCATTACTCTCCGTACGGACACTTACTACAACACGTAATTGAATGGAGAATCGTATCTTGGAACACTGCCGTTTTCTTCCTCTTTCTGTCAATATTCAGTTGGAAAAAGTAACCTATGTGATGCAGACTTGTCCTCCACTTTTAAGCTATTTCTGCACATTTCAAATATTTTGACCCTTTCTGATAAATCACTGATAGTGTCTTTAAGCATACGTCCTCTTTAGTGCAAAATAATTTTATTTGTCTTCAACTTTTGTAGAGCAGAATATATTACTCTATGAAAACTACAGCATGATTCTCGAGTCCGTGTTTTTGGAAATAAATGTACTGTTCACTCAATGAAAAAACATGGCATTCTACACTGCAGTACCAAATAACAAGGGGAGGAGTGCTACACCTTGTAACTTTGCTAACGAAACGTCCAATGGTGGTAGATTTAGCATAGCTATGGGTCTCTTCTTTCTGTTGATACCAAATAAGAACCAAAATCCTTTTTGTGAAGTCAAAATAACGTCATAATCTCAGAAAACAACAAAAAATGTCGATTTTAATTTTCACACTAAAACACTTCGACTATGCACCGACTAAAAAAATGCTGTCAAAATTATGATCACAAAAAATGGCTATTTTACGTTTTTTTTTTACTATAAAAGTGGTCAAAATTTTAACCCCATTTTAGTTGGTGCATAATTGACTCAAAATATTTGTTTAGGGTAAAACAAAAAATATTGGACTATATGGATATAGATTACCTTTTCTTGTATTATTTGTTAATTAAATAGTTAGCAAGTAGTATCACAAACAGGTAAGAATCACAAACATTCAGTTCCCAGCAAACACAATACATTTGAAAGATACGCTGGCATTAATATTTTAATGTTATCCAAATAATATACTTCTCGTGTTAGATTATCTATTGTTTTCAGCGTGCATTATTTTTCACGAATGCACTGGGCTCTGTCAGATAATGCACGGGTCATCAGATAATGCACGGGTCATCAGATAATGCACGCGGGTCACCACAAGTCACAACTTCTAGTAGCAACCAGAAATACCGTCAATCACTTCGACTTACTGCTCAATATCAAGTAACATGTCTGCATCGTATATATACCCTCTATACCCTCTTATGTTATAATTTGTCAAGTTCGAAAGCCGTTCAGAAAGTTTAGCTGCTAACGTGCAGTGACGTCAGCGCGAGATTTGATGGGCGCACCAGTAAACCGCACGCGCTGGCTTAAAGCGACGGCGTTTTTACACTCGCGCACAGAGATGGCATACCTTGACGCGTGCGTAAAGGCTGCGTCAATGTTATGACATCACTGCACGGAGGTAGAGAAATGGACTATCATGTTGCTATATAATAGTAGGCCCATAAGAATTAAGTAAACTTCAAGAAACCAAAAATTCACAAATAAAATCGTTTTCAATGTATAAACCAGTCATGTTTTGTACATGCATGTCTGCGTTGGTCTTTAACATCTAATACAGTGGGCGTTGGAATTGGTAGAAGAAAATTCATATGCATTTATATGCAAATCGTCACTGATGGGTTTGTTTTGAAAAAAGTAAGGGCAGTGCGAAAAGTGTATCTTTCTTTCAATTTCATTGACGCGTTTCATCACCAATGGGTTTGTTTTGATACTGCCAGGGAGGTGTGAGAAAGATTAGCCACTCTAAGCGTCTTCGAGAGTCTGATCTTTCTCGCACTTCCAGATCATTTTCAAAACAAACTAATCAACAATGAATTGCGTCAAGGTCTTTTTGGCACTATTTATAGAGTATAACTTTGGACATGTTGGAGTGTAGAAGTGTTTTTAATTTATTTTAAAAACTACCTCAAAATTTTGATAAATTACGTTAATTATTAATGTTAATGTAATGGCTCTCGGGCTGCCTGCACTGACCCATACGGTCGCGTGCGATTATCCTGTCGAATGCACTAGGCTAGGTCCTTATCCTTATCTTAAATGTCGGCTCTCAGACAGGTTTGAAAAACATTTCCTCTGAAACGCTTAACTATACTGGTTTTCAGAGAGACCGGCACCTATGACAGCTTCTGACGTCACATTATCCATGTTCCTTTGCCTGGCAGAGGATGTGTGGAGGTCAGTGGTGGGAACACGCTTTGCAATAGAAGATTGAATACACCCCGCTGATTGGTTCCCACAATTACACACTCCACAACCCAACCTCATAAGGGTGACAATGGTTCAGGATTTGTTGCGGTATATGTATGTTAAATGTGTTATCACTTAGTGTTCAATGATTTATTGTGTTTAATGATTTTGTTCAGTTTGTTATTAAGATGTTTTAAGATGAGGTGACATAATTTTACCAAACACACGGTAGAACCCTGGTCTACTGACATGTTAATGGTGTCTTGCGAAGACGATGCTTTATAAGTTGTTACAGAGATTATTCAAATAAACCTTATCCCGCCTGGATGTTGAGGCGCGCGAATTTTAAAAACACAGCTTGCCCGGCACGTTGACGTCACACGTCAACTCATCTATGCGATTGTGAAAACCGACATTCAAATGTTCCAATGATAAGTGAAAAAAACTATTAATTTTTTGTACTAAGGTGTGTTATTGGTTCTAGTTATGAACTAGTGGCAAAATGTTAAGATATTACCAAACTATCGATGCACTAATCGTCCACTCAATATATGAAAAATTATCGTAGGGGATACACCTGGAAAAAATTGCTACAGAAGGTTTCTGCTTTAAATAGCAGTTAAAGGATCTCCCAAAACCAAACATATCAAAAAGGTTAGAAAAAAGGAACGAAATGGCAAGACATTGCAATTTGGCATTTATCTTAGTGACGTATTACGCCATATTTCGAAAAAGTATATAGCTCATAAGTGCATGTTTAGGGAAGATTTCCATTTTCTGTTAGTATTGAAACATGTTTGCTGGCTATGCCTGCAAGGTGTTGTGAACTTGCAATGATATAGTAAAAGTGGAAGTGATGGTGCATTAGTCAAGAAGGCCCGCTAATTTACTGCCCAATTAAATTTTGCATTCTAGATGATCTGCTCAGACTGGAATTCGGGATGTGGAGATCGTTAGTTAGCAATTATTATCAGAGAGTATTTATTCAAAACATTGGGTCAAAATAGTGCCAGGGACAACTCCCTATGTGAAGGGATAGGTATATGTGCCTCGGACAGGTGAAAAATGGGGTCCTTCCGGGTCTTCAGATAAAATTGTACCCAAAAAATGACGGGGTATCGGCACACAAGTGAATAAAAATTGGGTATCCAGTATGAAACTAATGAAAGGGGGCCAATGATTGTTAAAACCTGAAGTTAAATAGGACGTGCCTCTTTCCAGAGTTCCAAATGCCATGAAATTAGAAAATTGCTGCCAAGATGAATTATATAAAATTGTTAAAAATGCAAACGTCGCCTGCGAAATTTGAATTTGGAGTTCAAATCTTTAAAAAGTGGGATAATTTTATGCAAAAACTTGTGATAAAAGTGGATAGCAGGAAAAGAAAAGAAAATGGGGGTCACTGAGTATTGGAACATTTAAAAGGGGCGTCATTTGGTAATAGCCTGGGTAATAGGATAGGACAACAGCATAAAAAGGCGTGTCAAGCATTCTAGACGTCACCAAATAGCCTGACTATACGCAGCTTTCTAACAGTATGTGGTGTGCTATGTGCTGCCAAGATATACTACAAAGCATAGTTGAGATGTGGCAGATCTAAAGTCAGCCTAATCTAAATGTCAAAGAGACGGGGAATGGAATACCATGACGTCAAAAGAGGAAGAGAGAATCATAACATATTGCACAACACATGTTACTGAACCTCAAAAGATAGACATTTAGTACCGCGTTTGTGTTGGCGTCCTTATGTTGGACAGCAAGAAAGGACTGGCCTGATCGCTAATAGAATGTCCCATACGCCAAGATTACCGGACATGTGGTTCAACATTTTCGGTATTTGAAGAAAGAAAGAAAGATAACTATTGTCTCATTTTACCCTGTGAAATGTTAGGGCTATATAAAAAGGATATTTGGTTTGGAAGGAAAGTATGAGCGAAAATGTACCCCATTTGGTCGACCGCCCGATATCATTTACCATAACGCGGCTAAGAAAATCATGTTTTTAGCTCTCACATGAAAACGGGTGAAATATCAGCGCAAAACTCTACCGATGGGGTTTAGGGGTTTGAAAGGAACACCATTCTATCAAGATGATGAAAAACTTTTAGTTACTTAAAATTTTGGTGAGTCCCCTTTTAAATATTATTGTATAATAACCAATATTATAGGCAAAAATAGCCACATAGGGGTTTTATGCAATTAGCATGTCTTGCCCATGTTTGGGGCTTCCTTTTTTCTACCTTTTTGATTATGTTATTCGGGAGGGTTTGTACAACTAGTTACAGCAAGAAAACCTTGTAGCATTTTGTCCAGGTCATACGAGATTAAGTGGACTATAAGCCGTATCTATTAGATTGAGTATTTTGATGCACTGACGATTGATCCAAAATGTTGTTTTGGTTAAACGTGTACCCCAATGGGCACATAAGCAATGCTTAGATTGTGGCCAAAATGGCCACAGACCACGAAACTGTGAACACCCCATATCTAAAGCGGGAATCAATGGTTCTTCTGACCGTTTTGATTAAAACATGGCACTGGACTGGGAACGATATTCAAAGCTGTTGGTCATACATATGAAACCAGCAGACACTTTATACCACTGAAAATAGAAACCACAAAATATACCATCTTACCTTACATGGACATTTATTCTCTATCTCCTATCTCGATACAGGAGTGATACTATTTAAACACTTAAAGGGGCATTTCGTGATCCACCATCTCGTCCCCCGAATTACCCTTAAAAGTTGGGAAGATTTTTATATCATCTGAACCGTATCTTACGTAATACAGTATACCTAATCTACGTGCAAATCTATTTGTAAGAAATTCGCCGATTTTGTATTTTTGTCCGTAAACGAGAAGAAATTACAGCACCAGGAGTTCGGGACCGTGGAAACAAGCAATTACTCACAACGCAAAACCTCAAGCATCGGGATCACTCAAACTTTGGAAGGAATAAGCTTTTCTCGAGGAATCTAGTGAACAATGAACTGGTGTTCGAAATGCTACACTTTAACTGCATGAAGGGGTATGCACTTCCGTTAGGCTATGGGGGAGGGGCGATTCTAAGGGCCCAGGAAGTTCTATAACAACTTTCACCTAAGGATTGTAGATGTGAAATCCATACATGGTAGAAGGTTCAAAGACATAAACAATACAAAAAAAATATAAACTGAAAAAATAAAGTGTCCAATAATAAAACTGGGGGCAAGACATTGATTAATTAGGCGTCAGAATGAGTGGAAAACGGCACTAGTAAGTTTCTGCATTTTACGCCTTGATTCACGTAGAATGGTGTTGTTGGCTTTAATTGGTAAGAATTGACTATATTCACCATATTAAGCACGTTTACCAGAGGTTCTACAGTGAACCGGTATGATGGAATATAAGATATTATGGCTTCAACGGCCTAATACTTTCTAAGATATGTTTTTTTTTATAATTTACTTTTATGTCAAGGTGTTATGCATTATGAAAATCACCAATCACAGTAAATCTATTTTTTTGAAATTTGTCATGGACTCTTATACAACCAGTGGTAATTAGCGCCAAAACGACGCGATGGATGTTATTATTATTATTTTTGCGTCAGGCAGCGCAATTAATTTGCAAAAAATTAAAAAAATTAAACAAAAAAAATATAAACCCAAATTAGATTTACATGTTATAAAAACGCCGGGCCTAAATAAATAAAATAAAAAAAAAACAACAACAACAAAAGGGTCCCTAGTAGCCCCCCTATTTACAGTTGTGTTAAATGGAGACGATTAACCCATATGCACTCGGTGCGGTGAAAATAAATAAAAAAGAAATACTTTCAACCGCAGGCTTTTATAGTGCTTTTCATTAATGATCAAAACACTTTTATTTCACTACCACTGTCAATACATCAGCTGCCATACTAACGGCCTAGAAATATTAATAAAAATCGTCACTTTGGGCCGTGGCTCCCGTTGGCCACAAAAAGTATCTCGGCATTTTTCGATCAGTATTGTGTCAACCCCTACGGCGGTCGGTAAGTACCGTATATCTGTTTCTAAAATTGAACAAAACTTTTTCCGTGTTTTGCTCGCTAGGTTCTATAGGTTCAGACCCAATACGTACATATCCAAACAAAAATAGTAACGGACCCTCTGATGCCAAAATCTCCAGAGGGGTTTGGGAATCCCCTTCGTTTTCCGGAGGATATTTGAGAGTTAGTTTCATTTTGCATGCATTCGTATGGAAGTACGGATTAACCGTTAACTCTAGCGCGCAGTAACTAATTTAGATAAATCTTTCGCAGACTGTGATACAGAACTAGACACTCCGGACCGCCCGTACCGTAGTCACCCCGAGAATTTTGAAAGTTACGAAAGATACAATTTGTTGGTAGGTTTGCCCTCTTTGATTTAACAACTAGCTTGTAAAAAAAGCGTGCAAAATGGCTGCGGAAAGAAATCGACCCGAAAAGATGCAAACCCGCCAAACCAAAATTGTCAGGCCCTCTATGGATTTTCAACGGTCCAATTCAGGATAACGCAAGAATCCATGTGTATTGATTTACACACAAAGGAGGGTCCGACTAAATTAACGATAAAGCAACTTGCAATATTGATATGTGGCCCTCGTTTTAGTGTCGCAGTCCCGGTCGCAGTACACTGCAAAGCCCTATTGAAAATTCATAAAGTGCAACTTTTGTTATTGGGGTTTTTGCGTCTTTCGAGCGTTTCTCTTCGCACCATTTTACACGTTTTTACATCAGGTGTTTATGGAAGCAACAAAAATGTATATTTTGAAAACTTCAAATGATCGGACTTTGGGCAAAAATACTGATCGAAAACTCATGATGCGAGGTTTTAAGGCAATTAGAGCTTTAGCAAAACAACCTTAAATGTTCATGAAATATATGCACTGATTTCGGATAAAATACATGTATAAGTAATATTTGATAATGACGTATTTCCTACATATTTACCGCTAGAAATAAACATTTAATCTTGTACAAATTGGAACATTACCTGTTGCACAAGTAAACACACAGAATACTTAACACCCGCAATTCTTAAAAAACAAAAAATTTTTGGCACACTTGGCTGTAACTAGTATCCCATGCCTGTTGATCGAAGTACTATCGTCATCGGATCTGTCACACGCACATTGATTAAAGGCGCTATCACAGTGATTTGCTTAATCATACAATCAAAAAATCATCAAAATTTCAGAAAAAAATGTAGGTATCCTACCATAGAGGTAGGAGAGAAGGAGAAAGCTCTCACCGTAATTGCCTTACGCAAAGCCAATTATCCCATTTATACCACTTGGCAACTCTTTGTAAAGTATAGACCAACGAAGTTCACTTCCGCAGGAAGTACGTTAGTACTCTTTCATCCCTATAATCCAGGGGGGTGGGACGGATTCGATTAGTACGGGCTGAGACAACCGGGCAACACCAACACTTAAATCTGACTTTGCTCATGCGTTGTTACAGCGCGTGGAACACAATGGCAGGCCCCGATGAATGTGTTGTATATCGTGCGCCCCGTGAGCATACATTCTGTTTAAATGCATCAAAAGGGTTTTAAATATACTCAAATTACAAATAAAGTTTATAAAACACTAATTATTGCCAGTTTCCTACAAATGTAAGGGCCAGTTGGCGTCACGTACTATAGAACACATTACAGCGAGATGCATGACATGTCCAGATGCCGACTACGAAGGCAGACTACACTGTCACTGACTGGGGTCTTGTACACACACACACACACGTCCTGCCATGCCTTGAACTCCAATGACAATGAATTGCGTAATGTGTGCTAAATGGAATTTTCACTTGAGATTTCAACCACGTATTGAAATTCAAATTACATTGCCCGTGTTGTCCTACAACGCAAATAACATGGGATATCGTTAGCGGATGATGAGTGAGCAACCTTGGGCTGGCCTCCCAGTCAAATGCTTACACAACACACACACCCCACACACACACACAACACAATCGCCCGCGGCCGCTATCGGGCCAGCTATATTTACTAACATTTGGGCAAGTATCGAGAATTTTGCAAGTTTTTCTGATCGTTCGATTGAAAACATTGTTTGGGTAGCTCTGGGCCGGGAAACCGCGTGAACCTTTTGAATCGAATTCTCTACATTTCATGCCCACGTTCACAGTGATTGCCCGTTCAAACACCTCGGGACTAGAACACTCATATTGGTCGTGGTGTGTACTAGGTCACAGAATGTAATATAAAGCTATTATACGGGAGGTCATCACGCATTTTAAAACCGGCATTCTCACCTTGACTTACAAAATCCATACCAAAGTCACTGATCCTTATTTGTAACGGAGGTGCAGGGTTTATGTCAGTGTACTTAACGAGGAGGATGTTTGGCGTCAAATAATGTCGCAAAACTGATAGACAAATTGAAGGCATGTGAAAGTAGTACTAAAATTTGCCTTTTATTATCATTCTACATCAAAAACTTGTAGAAAAATGTTTCAATAATTACAATTATTGCTTTTATTTTTGTCCTAATATTATATAGTAGTGATAATAACACCCAGGGAATCGGAATATACCAATAGGATGGGTCGGAAGTAAGTAGTATTTTAAATAAACTTTTTTCCCCGACGGTTTTTGCATCGGAAAAACCCAGCGATATCCTATGTACTTTATCTCATAGCCCCCGGGCTTCGCTATAACCACAAACGTGCATTGAAACTCTGATCCACACCAAAATAGCCGTGTCGTGCCAAATGGGAAATTTCAGTCTCTGTACCAGATGAATAACAAACGATTACGTATAGCTCGTACTTGTGCAGTGTGCGATGTGTTGTACACATGAGTAGAAGGAGAGTAGGTAACGGCGAAATTTTAAATGCTGTCAGTTTGGAGGGATTTTTTTGGAAAACGCGGCGAACATTCAAAAAATATTCAGGGTTTTTTACTAACAATCTAGTTGGTGCTCAACCTGGTGAGCGCCAGCTAACCTCCTGTAAATTACCGCAGACTTTCCTGTGCCAATTTTCAGCACGGGGCGATATTGGTGTAAAAGAAAATGGTCACACCAAAAAAAAGAAACTTGTAGCGGAATATTTCCTATATGTTCGTACAGGCACCCAAAAATAACCCTCCCCAAACTTTGGGCATTAAAACTTTGGTGTCATGCCCCCTGCTTTAATCATTTGCCGGACAGAAGCCGGCCCTCTGTTGACGATTCGCACGCTTCAGTTGAACAAGATAGGACCTGTGCGCAGAAAGGGTAGATACCCGATTGCCCGCAGTGGTTTTTTACACGTGGAGACGAAAACAAAAGAGATTGAGTCGATGCAGCCGAAAATTCTGAGTAGTTCATGTCCAAAAAAAAAAGTAGGAGATAGGATGTTACATTGATTCTAGTTTTCACTCGCACTTTTCGGCTTTTAAAAAAATTAAATATCCGTTTTTGGTAACGGCCCGTATTCTTCAAAAAGTATGGATATTTGGAGACGAAATCTAAACCTGAATATGGGAAGGGACCAAAAATCCGTATCTAAAATGACCCAAACTTGACAGTCGCCCAAATGTTGCCCGTTTTTTTCAAGTTTGTCCCGAAGTTGGCTATGTTTACCACATCCATTTGTAAGTTAAATCGATGCAATTAAAATATTGATTCTCGTGTTTGGTATTGGACGTGTTACGAATTTGTTTTACGAGCGCGGCGATTACGAATGGTCAAAAGGAAGTATTAAAACTGAGCTTTTTCCTTCTCTCCTACATCTATGTCCTAACATGCCCTGCAAGTTATAAAACAGGCCTAATATAGGACAAAAATTGAGGGCGCACTATATTCCAAATATGGTTCAACTGTTTCAAATAAAAAAAATGCACATTTTATTGAAGAGGCCCAATTTTTCCCAAAAAAATTTGTGATTTTTGCCCACAGTTGCATTGGTTAACTGGCGAGTAAATATACCTGTGATGCGGTAATAACCAAACATGTATATGTATCGAAAAGAAGAAATTTTGTAATTAGAATATAATATGGATATATACGATAATAATTCAACGGGCTGCTGGAAATAGCGCATGTTACGTATCTGCGCTTATCTCATTATTTTGTGTTTTACTGTTAAGGCAAGTCAAGTCAGAGGTCAGTCTCTGAGGTGGCACTTTTTATTCATGGGACGGACATTAAAATCTGGATCCCAATTCTCATTACAAAATTCTCTTTTTGGACAAATACGGACAATTTTGAGCATTCTCGTCGCAGGTGTAGTTTCTAGACAATTACCAACATAACTGTGCCAAAAAATAGGCAAATTTGAAAATTGGGGGCGCTCTTCAAAAAATGTGCTGTTATTGCTTTAACCTTATGAGAAATTGGATACATAGTATCTTGTGAAATTCGAACCTGGATATTTCGTTCACAAGTCCTACAACTCAACTCATACACTACACAGAGTTACAGATACCAGATGATAAAACTTGAATACATGTATTATACATTTCGTCAAATTATGATATTTGCTAAACAAATTGTATGTACAAAAAATAAAATGGAACAAGAAAATAAGATTACAAATAAGATACAAATTACGGTTAAATCAGTCGCCTTGGAAATAACGTCAATATAACAGCATAAAAGCTATTTAGTCTTATTAAAAATATGTATTAGAGTTAGGATTATACTGTGAATTGTTCTGTTAGTAGCTACATAGCAAAGACATTCCATCTTCAACCAAATTGCAGGTAACACACCTAAGACCGGGGGGGGGGGTTCCTAGGGCCTCAAAATTGTTTGCGGAGATGGCCGATTTACGTGGTGCGCCCGATTTTGCGCAGAATCTTTTAAATTGTCTGATTTTAACATGGCTTCTGTTGATACCAAAAAATTAAAATTGGCCGAGCCGTTAATGAGGTAAGTAGTGAGATCCCTAGGAACTCCCCCTCCTTGGGCACTAACGGAAGACAACTGAGAATATTAAAAAAAAAAATGGGCCAGACTTCCTATTGTACCCCATCCTTATATATTACTGCAAATATAAAATAGTGTTTATTCCGTTTTGGGATTGAAACAAGGGCCAAAATTTAAAAAAAAAAAAAATTGTATCATGTAAGTAATACGGCGGGGGGGGGGGGGGTAATATGGAAGTCTTTCCAAAAAAATCAAAGAACAGAGTAATTTTTTTTTTTTGCTGATATAGGTTCCAACCTACATATAAGTAAAAATTAATGTAACATTAAAAATATTACCCCCTTATAGGTGCTGAAAACAAACAATTTCAATGTGGACGTTGCTACTGAACCGTTACTGTACAAGTCTATGGGGAAAATGTCGTGTATTTTGCAACACCGTTTTAAAAAGACAGGAGTCCTAAAATGCAAGGTTTTTGTTAAATATAGTCATTTGGGGTATTTTAGAGTTAGATATCAACTAAACTAGGTTTTTAAAAAGTTTTGATGTACAAAGCAAGGCTCATTTTTGAACTTTTCCGTCTTTTGCCCTTTTTTCAACGTGTTTTGGAAAAACAATGTTTGCCTCTATTTTTGGGCAGCCAAAATAACAATTTCATTTTTATGCTGATTTTAAAATAACTGTAATTTATAAATTAAAAAAAAAAAAAAAAAAAAAAAAAATACCCCGGGAAAGTGGTTTCCTGGGGGGGGGTTCCATGGAACCCCTCCCCGTGGGCACTAACGGGCGTGAAAACCTTGTCACTTAAGTGTAAGCCAATGCAAAAGTTGGCTTCATCCACACCGTAAAGGTTAGTATGATTTTTCGTAATAAAGAACGCAACGTTGGTCCAATGAAAATTTAAAGAAGTGAACACGATTAAAAAAATATATGTATTGTTTTTGTCTCCTTTCATTGAAAGATTTCGACGATTCTGTTCATTCTGATGTTCAAATATGTTACATTATGGTCGGTTGTACTGATGTTAGCAGCCAAGTTAGTTATGGTTAAAGGATGACTCTGGGATTTCCCGAGGATAGCGCCCTCCAATTTTCTAACAAATGGTGTTTTTGCATGTACCCAAAGCTTGTCACCTAATAATCATGTGTGAAATAGCTAAGCTCAAATCCGTTGTACGTCTCATATAGCATTACCAACTTTGCTCATAAATTCCGGATCGGAAAATGTTCTACACAGTACCTAATTGGTTAATGTCATACAAATGTTAATACATCAAAACGAAGAATCAGTGTCATCTCGACATTTTAGGTTTTTATGCGACTATTTAGTTCTTGTGACAAATCTTATATTTCAAAACTCTCTGAGTCAGCCTTTTATTGTTATAACATTGCTAAACTGATTTTTAAGTGTAGTAATAGGAGGTAAAGTCGACACATGCACCAATACGTATAGCATTAGGGTTGGCTGCAATGGACTTTGGCAAACGATAATGCGATGTAAGTTTTAGATTACTCTAGGGTGGTTTGTCTTTGGTTGTTGTAGCAATGGTACAAACTAATTTTAGTTATTTTTTACAGTGGTTATATTGACGTTACTTTATGGCCATAATTAGTTTAGATTACCTTTGATGGTTGTTGTAATGGTTTTATTAAACTGATGTAGGTACCTGATGGTTGGTTAGAGTACCCATGTTGATAATTATTATAAAAGTGGATATTACCGTATGGTGGTATGTATGGACATTAGCAAATTGACCAATGATAACGTTAGTTTTAAACGGTTTTACCGTATGGTTGGTTGAAGTTAGCAAATGAACTCGCTTATTAATGTGATTTGGTAAATCAGGAAAATCGAAAAAATAATTCAAAAATAAGATTTTTGCATTTCTGTAACAAGTATAGGATCCTAACATACCCTACAAGCGCTAAGACTGAAAGCAACATCGTAAGGACAAGATCATACATTTCAGTTAATTTACGGAACACTTACTACAAAACGTAATGGAATGGGATTTAGATCTTTGAGCACTGCTGTCTTCTTCCTTTTGTGATAAGTTTTCCGTTGCAAAAAAGACACTTATGAAATTCTACGACGTGTCCTTCAATGATAAAAGCTTTTCCTGCAATTTCAAATATTTAAATATTTGGGTGAATCACTGATAGTGTCTTAAGATACATTGGTGTTTGAACGTTACAACCTGACCAATATTAAGTTACTTTATCTGTCCACTCTAATTGTGGTTGATTTTATCGACATTGTGGAAAGTGTTTTATGTTATAATACTGTTGGTTTAATTGCAAATTAACATTTCTTACGTTAATTTAGTAGTAGGGCTGAATCATGAAACAGACGTTGTTTTTATAGTAATATATTTGAATTACTTGCAAAACAAGACATGCGCACTTAAGATAAAATACAAAAACAAATTGAACATATAATAAGTAAGAAGTTAATCCTTGGAAGAATACCCCAAGAAAATAAGTGCACACTTTTCCTATGGCCAAAAATAATACTACTAAAAATAAAATATGCACATAAAATAAGCTATCAATTACAAAAAAATATAGGCATATTAAATAAAATAGCATATTAGTAGAGTGAGCCATACACACATTAAAAAATTCATTCACTTGTGGCTGACAAGAAAATCTCAAGTTGTAAGACTAAAAAATCCTTTACAACTCAGTCAGCAAATTGCCAACATTTTGAAACAAAATGCAAAGTGGACGGGATTCTCATTCACCAGACCGAGTAGGAAACAAACACAGAAATATAGGAAAAGAGTTACTTCTCGCATATTACTGTTTGTGAAAACTTGATTATCCAAAGAACTACGGTGAATGACACGAGGTGGTGAATAAAATGGGTGTGATGTTAACTGTACGAGAGATTTTTAGGCATGCAAATATTGTGTCATAATAGGGTTAATTTTATATAGATAAACATGCAATCGATTTTCTTTACCTTGTATTTGGTTACAGACATTGTATATAAGAGAGAAAAAAAGGTGATATGATTTGCTAAAACTTCAATATTAAAACATAGGCTGAAGTGGGTTTGTTACCAAAGAAAATATTTCTCAACTGAATCCTTTCAGATGGACAGTTTTTTTAATTGAAAAACCTTACATCAGGCAAACAAAAAAATCAGTACGTTTTCGATTTTTAGGGATACTGATATGTGGAATCTCTCGATGCACCTTAAATTAAGAACTTTGTATCCAAAAGCAAACCTCTGAATCCTAAAAAAAAATCATACTCGAGTCTCACTATAAAGTCAACTTGTAAGGCCGCTCTGCATAAGGAGGTGACTAGATAACATAATTATGTGATAGTGACGATAGAATTGGATGCGAGTTATAATTGCTGAATTCTAAGTCTAAGTGATTCCGCTGGAAGGGTGCCCACACGCTAGCACAATACAGAAACGTGTTTGCATGACAACGAGAAATTTACGATTGAGCAGGGCAGCAGAAGACGAATTTTTCGGCACCTGATTATGAAACAGAGAGCTTAGAACTGTTATCACATGCATATTAATGCGCAGTATCAAAGGAACGATCCCTACTGAAAGTAAACACCAAGTAGCTGAAGCTGAAAACACTAGAGTGTGGTATGGTGTATAAATCAATAGAATAAGAATAGGAGTTTACGGCAGAGATTGGAATCCTAGTTATAGCATTGTGGAATACTTGGATAAATTTAGGGGCAAAACTATTAAGAAATGTCTCAGCTGACGATATATTAAATATATTATTAATATCCACGTGTTAGATAGGATGATCAGATTATTGTAAATTAGGCGAACCTACAAATCGTGCTAATCCGAAAAATGAAAAATAGGAGATGAAACAACAGACAATGATATAGCTAAGCAAAAACAGAATAGGACAGAGGACAGAGCCTTGTGGTACCCAGATGTAACAGAAAGACACATCCGAAAACGCACTTTGAAGACAACCCTTGCTGCCGACAATTGAGATACCTCCTTAATCCACTGGAGGAGGACAACTCCGAAAAGTCCAAGAATGATGCTTAGCAAGTAATAAATTGCGATCAACATTATCAAAAGTTGAATTATTAATAGTCCAAGAAAATGGCATTAGCAAGGAGAACATTTACGACTGTCAAGTGATTCAGAAAGGAAGATAAAAATATTTTTTGAGCATTTGTTAACAATTTCTACGCCTACGAAAACCACTGATGGAAGATACTAGATTGTTCTCCTCAACATAAGCAAGATACGAACACTACTTAGGTTTCCATACGCCCTACTAGACCAGCCTGTTAATGTCCGGCCTTATACCCTTCCAACAAATCATTTTTACGCGTGCCAGACCTTCTTAAAGAAAGGAAACATAGTAATTTCCATGCTTTCGGAACTTTGCCCATCCGAATAAAAGTATTAAAAAGCTTGTACAAGGTAGGGCGAAAGTCATTCGTTGCAACAGGATTTCAAGAACACACAAAAAGCATATCATCGGGCCCCGGAGGTATCAAGGATTTCCTGAGAACATCAAATATCCATCATCTGTAAAAAGGATCAAAAGAAAGGGGGTGGTAACCATGGGAAGGAGACACATCTGATAGAGAATTCAGATCAATTGGATTTCTATTCCACACCGACGGAACTTACTGAACTCAGGCGCACTAAGCACATTATTATCAATGGTGAAAGCTAGCAGCAGGCTACGTCATGACCAGAAACTTCTTAGGATTCGTTCGCTTTAGATTATAGAAATATTTCATTAGTGTAGGTCATTCTATTGTGCCTTCAGCTATTACTGCAATCATTATTAAATTGCGTTCATAGCTGCCATGTCAGATTTACTAATCACCTCATCTTACTTAGCCCTCTGTACAGAATTCTTTATAATACATAATTTTCTTCTAATTTCCTTGTAAATCCATGGAAAATTATCGCTCAGAGAAAAAGTCCTTCGACTGATATAGGCTTTTAATGATAGAAGATCAGCATGATTCAAATAGATCAAACATCCTCATTATAATAACAAAAGATTTGCCAAGGGCCATGGAATTTAAGAGTTTTCATCCTATGCAAAGTCAGCCTTTATTGGGCAGTACACCCTCGTATTAATGGGCCTTGACCCATTTAGTATCTTACTAAAACAAGGTGAACAGTTACGTGATTACACAATGCCAAAAATGGTAGACTCACAAGAAAGAACACAAGAGGAGCAGATACAAACACTAAATCAAGAGAGTAATCAAATATCTTAGTCCTTGGATCAGCATTACAATTTGACCAATTAAAGGCTTGACTCAGAGATTTCCCGATGAGGGGCGCCCTCAATTTTCACACAAATTGTTGTGTTTTTGCATGTACATAATGATTGTCCATATAATAATCACTGTCGTGAAAATAGCTAAGCTCAAGCGAAGTCTTTATTATAGAAAATCACATCTTTGTTTAAAACAGTCCGGATCCGGAAATTTGGAATACACAGTTATCCTATGGCAACTGTTTATACACATAATGTTTTACTGCCTTCAAAATGAAAACGCGATTCATCTTCAAACTGTTGGAATTGAGCATTTCTAGGTGACTATCTTTAGTTCTAGAGACTATTTTTATTATATATTATAACAAATTATATTCAGAAATTCTGATGTCAGACTTAATTATGAACGTCTATTAAAGTAACCAAAAAGAGTAAAAAGGGTCATTACAATAGTGTCATGCCGCTCAGCGGCAAGCCGCTTGGTGTAAGTCGCTCTTGCAGAATTGAGCTATTATTGTCAAGCGGTGCTATCGCTTGAAACAACGTCACGAGCGGCACCGCTCCAAAGTTTAATTCAAGTCAACTCAATGACATGTGATTTGCCGCTTTGGGCGGCTGCCCGAGCGGCTGGGAGATCGATTTATCGGTTTGACGCTTTGCCGCTTGATACACCGCTAGCGATTCTGGCACAAAGTTGAATTTATTTGAAATGAAACTTCAAACATTCAAATTACCAAAATCAGTTACAGAGATATTTCATTTTAACAAATCTACAGACCCGTTTGTGATCATCGTGCCATCATGGCACTAAATTGCAAGGGGTTGATAGGAATAGGATTATATGAAGATCATTATCACTTGTTTAATGACCTAGACACAGTATAATCATATTGAAACAATCAACGATTTTAACGGCCATTACAGGAGCCCACTTACCACATGCGTGGAATTGGAAATATCTATAAATATTACAAAGTGACAAACAATAAATTCAGAAAAATATCAGCTCCACATCATTAATAATATACAGTGTTAATTGTCAGTCCTCAAGTCCTTGATAAGTTGGTTGAATTGTTCGGAGAATCGAGTTTTTGATGACACACCTTAAAATCTTGATAGCTCTTTGCTATGTTCATTCGCTCTTGAATCGGGATAACTATCATCTGCAAGTACATCTTCCTGACAGCAGTGTATTGCTGTTGTCCATTTAATTCTGATCACAGATCACCGAAATAATCCTGTTTGACACTTAATCGCTTTAGAGTCCTGTGCATCCGTCACAGTTATCGCAGTGCGGGTCCTTCATAGGTCCCTGAAGTTATTAGCTTATCGTTGATTTCTCGCACTGTATTATGCTTCCAGATATTTTTTTCCCAACATGGACAATCAAGCGCTTGCCCTAAGTGTATTAACGCTATCGACTGTGAAGGTTTTTCTGCATTTTTGTGTTTTGGGGCGATCTAATATTTCAACATGTTAAATTTAAAGTGTCAACATTGTGTAACGCGCCATAAGCTCAAACACCAAAATGTCAGCTAAACTTCGTAATTCTCCTCACGTTAGTTGCGGTTATTTATTTGTATTTTGTGTGAAGTCACTAGAAGACAAAGTGTACGTCAACATTCAATTTTACTCACTGACATTTGATATATTTTGTAAACGTCCCGAATATCTGAACGTAAAACGTTTCGTAAAACATTTTTGCAGTGCCTTTATGTGTAAAAGGCATGACCTTTTTCGACCCAAATTCCTGATTAAAAAAAAAAAAAACAATCACTTTCGTTTGGATTAAAAAAATGTGTCATCAATCGTCTGCCACTATTTCTTACGGATTTTAAGTAAAAAAGCGTATCCCCAAACGAAGCTCTGAGAACTATTTGAAGGTTATCAAATACTCTGGATATGCCTGGTCGTCATGGAAAGCTACAATAATCGCAGGTTTATCTGATTATCCACGTACAAATTGTAATGTTCACTTGGGGTCCTGTTTGTGTGGTGGCGTTAGGAGAGAACTTTGACCTTTGGTGAACTCTCCCATGAGTACCTTGCAGCGATTACATAGAGGTACCCGTTACTATCTGGTTTTCCAGCAAGTTTTCAGGTACTGGCATCTCTGGCAAAGTACGAACTTACCCCCAATATAACCTGAAAATGAGAGGAAAAAAAAATGAACCACTAAACATAAAAAGGGTCGAATAGGGAAACAGGCTGGGTAAGTTTGCAAATTTGGGGCCGTATTCTCAAACGATGTTAAAAAATAAACGGTGGTTAGGCCTAAATGGGTTAGTTAAACGCACTGTTAAAAAAACCGACGAAAAGCTAGACGACTGTTAAAATATTTAACCTGTGGTTTTTAAAAGGCGTTAGCTAACCACAGTTTAGGCCTAACCGCCGTTTATTTTAAACATCGTTTGAGAATACAGCCCATACAGTCTAAGAAAATAAACAACTCAAATCAGTTTTATAAAGCACGCCAGTTAAAAAATATACCTAGTCGCTACATTTATTTACCGTTTTTTCCACAGTAGTTTCGATTGAACCCTTTACGGTTATTGATATTTTCGCAGGTGTTCGCTTGATGTTCCGTGAAATGTAAATATCAGATTTTACTCCACGGGAAGTTTTGCATTCCATGCCGCTTTTAAAGCTGTATAACTGACGAGAAGTACTGCATTCTGAAAACGTTCAATCTAAAAATCAATAAATAACAAACAAAAAACGGTATAATATGCTATTTGTCTAAAAATTGAATACTGGGCATTTTAGCCAAACTTACACCAGGAACTACTCCCGTAGAATCACATCACTATGTTATCCTTTTGGAGAAATGTATGAGCCCGTGTATCGTGTTAAATTTCATTTTACGGAGTCCATAATTTGGGGCGACAAGACTGGTACAAATATTCTTTCTGTAATAACGAATTGTCAATAGATTGTAAATCTTCCAAATCCTGCTTGTGACTCCAAATGGAGCTTGCAAATCTTTACGATCCAGTTTCAAAAACGAACCAATTTAAAAAAGTGCAAACAATCCGTGTTGCGTTTGATCTTGCAATATCTCCACATTACGGCATTCAAATTAAACTATTTCTGCAAATTAGATTCTAGAGTAATTCTTGATTTGTCGTATTGACTTCTCGCTGTGATGACGATCGTGCGGTTAGCATGAACACACATGTCCTCGTGATCCACTTTCTATTTCACTAAGGACATCTTTTACTATTCCGTGCCTACTATTAATATGTTCTCTTCAGGACGGCTTTCGTGATGCCTAAGCGGGTGCTTGTTAAACCTTGTTGAAGAGAATATGAAATTAAATTTCTTCCTGATGGCCAGGACCACTCAATGTCTGACACAACATCCTTTACACATCCTTAGCCAATCAGCATGGCGTTGCCACGTGAAATGACACAGTAGTCGCAGAGAATAATTTCCTTGAAGCTGTTGTTCATGAAGAAGCTGCGTTGAGTTAACTGATATGTCAGGCAGCTTTACACTGTGCGTAATTAAGATCCTTGGAAGACGGTATGTAGAGTGACATGCACATACAGCTCACAAGGGGTTCGATTCTTATACGATATCAAAGCTGCAGTCATGCAGTTATAATGGTGTAATCTGTCCAGTGGCTTGGACCGGGGGTTTCACTGGGATCAGTTGTGAGCCCAGTCAGACGAGGGTGGCCAAGCTCTACTCCACAAAGTAAATCATCCAATTGATGAAAATAAATTACAGCAATACAGACTGCAAACTTCAAACACAAACTTCCATACATTAAAAATAATCCGTACAGTGGAGTTACCTCTCAAAAATCAGAATTTTCGAAAGATTACATTTACCGCTTTAACGCTTTTGACTGACGTTAGAAGACATCAAAGTCATGATCTTTGCAGCATGTCCTTCACGAATATATAATTATTGTTATTATTTCAAGGCAAGGCCGCTGAGCTTGCTCTGAACTGAAGGAATGCATCCGTGACAATCAGAGAGGAGGTAGTTTAGTTCAGTACAATGACTAAAAGATGTGACCAAGGATAAGGTACTTTGGTCAAAGCCCACTATCTCAATGATTATGCTGATATTACTCTTTCCATTGGAAATGCCACTATCTCTTCCTACTTGATCTGGGAGCTGTGTTTAGCGAAAATCTGATGCTTAGCTTTGTAAATAAATTATTCCAATATGCCGCAATGCCTAGATGATGCAGCAACCGAAAAATTGTTTAGGATTTATTAATTCCGTTTACTCGCTCTATAAATTCTGTTTATTATTTATATTAGTTTCATGTTCACGCATCAGAGTTCTAGAACACAATTATCTTGGGCAAACAAAATTATACAACCCTTTTACCGTGATAACCTCCTTTGAGCGTGTTTTGCTGAAATGTTGATCTACCTGCGTGTACTCACTAATTCGTTGTTTGTTCAATTTGAACCAAACCCCACCTGAGTTACAGAGGGTCCAGTGAGCCGGGATTCCGTGAATGGTTTCTGTTTAAGGAAATTAAATTCAGTATAGTCTGGTAACTGCTATAGATGTTGATACTCCATCAATACACGTGGTCCCTCATATAAAGTAGTTTCGGTTGTTAAGTGTATGATCATTTGACTCTTTTGCCTTAAATACGAGTTATTTTGTCAAATTGTATATTACTCACACCCACATTTGATGCACAGATAAGCCTAGCGATATAAGATCAATAGGGTATCTCTCTTTTTTGTGGGTGCATATTCACAATATTAAAAACTACGTTTTGCCACCCAGTTTATTCTCCGCCTTTCACGCTGCTCGCTTTGCCTGGTCTAAGGTACCTCTTCCATTCTGTTGACATCAATTCTCTTTCAGACTTTTCAAAATGTAAGCTTCTACATTTAGGTGGCGAGGACTTGTCCGCGGTTACTCGCGCTCGAGATAGGTGATTCTATCTTCTCCATATTCTGTAAATTGGCCAGTCATTTCCATCTTCGTATTGCCACCTGCACTTTTTTGTTGATGAGTTCATCCGCGACATTATTTTTCGTCGTTATTTAAAATAAAGAAGAACCTGCATGACTCTACAAGCGCTGTTTTCACATTGTCTTTTCTCCTATAATCACACTGCGCTTTGCTTTCCCTTCAGACCAGGAATCGAACCACATGTCTAGTATTGAAAATAAAGAATGGTTTTGGACAAGGGATTTTGGCTGTAAGCTCACATGTGTCGTTAACTGTTCTCGGTCGGTACGGTAATGTGTGTATAAAAATAATTCGGTCCCTCATGGTTAAAAATTGACTACACGGTAGTTTCTCAGTGTGCCCGTAATCGAAAAAATATATGGAGGCTCAGGCATTATGTTTACAGAGTTCAATCCATTCCGTACTGTCCTCTTAACAAGTTACTGAGTCAGTTTACCTTGATCGCTTCATTCAAAGGAGTACATCTATTATGAGATTATATAAAAACTTAGTTTTATCATTTTTTTTCAGATAACTTGTTTCATTTTGTTACAATGGCTTAGCAGAATCAAATAGTTAAATTGATGTATTCGTGTTGCAATTGTGAGAAAAAAGTTATTTGTATACAAAAACGCCTGATGTTAGGTACTTTATTCAAAACGAGTTGTTTGAGTTAAATAGCTATGAAAACAAGTTACTCCGATAATACTGTGTACCAAAATGGTTGTGTTGAATTTATCGGTGAACATAATAAAACCCACGGCATAACCATTTTACTTGTATTGCAAAAAAAATAAGTAGTTATAATGTCCTTGAATATATAAAACATATGTGACACGACACGATGAACTGAGCGGAAAGTCGCATTTGGGCGGTTTCGAGACTGCGTGGCTAACTGTAGATTTAGTCACTATTGGAGACACTTGGTATTAGGAGCGGTGGCAACAATGGAATTGTGCATACTGCAATGAAGGACAACCTATTGTAATCTCTTGCACCAAAGCACATGCCGCCTGGCTGCCCTGGTGGTGGATCAAACAAAGAACATGCATTATAACCTGTATCCGGGTTTTTTTTTTTTGTTTGGGGTTTTTTTAAAGTTTTTTAGAAAACGACTCAATGTAATTTCGCTCATTTCGTCGTCATGCCAGGTCACAAATACGGGTTGAGTCAAAAAAGACTTTACACTCGATTTTCAGAAAAATAGTAAAAACCTGTACAAGTCAGAATTGGTTTTTATACACAGTATGGAAAAACAATTAGCTCATTTTATTACTATCATTGGTAAAAAATCGAAAGTTTAACTATTCGCATATTGCAATATGTAAATTGACGGAAAGCGCCAAAAACCCTATGGCCCACGGTTGTTTACAAGCTTCACGTCACAGAGGAAACTGCCATTGGGTTACTTAATCTAAAATGCTTAAAAAAACTTTTGCTATTTTGTTCTAAAGTAACCATTCCATAATCCGTAAAACTGTATTGATAATATTTTTTAACAATAGTTAATTAAATAGTACGGTAACAGGGGCAGGAGGGGAAGGGGACGGCATTGTCCCCTCCCCATGGGCCTACCAGGAAAAAAAACTTTAAAGCAGGAAAGTGGAAAAGGACAAGCAAAAATGGAGTAGAGAAAAGAGAGGGAAGGAGATGAAAAGATGAGATTAAAAGGGAAAACATATGCGTGAATGTCCGTAATGTTCAATATGATTCCCCAAAGTAGTAACCCCCCCCCCCCATCAGGTTATGAAGCAGTCGGCGGAAAGTGTGTGTCAACGGCCCTGCATTGCACAGGATTGCCTACATATTTGCCATTCAGTTTCGGAAAAAGATGTGAAATTCGAACATTTTTGAAGTAATGCTTCAAATTGGGGGGAAGATTCCATGATTTGTATTGATTTCAGAAATGACATAGTTGGAACTGTTCTTGGTGAAGGTTTACATTAAAGGTATCAAAGCAAGCTAAGAATGTCCTGAGTACTGTGTAGACTCATCCAAATTCCATGTGGGTCAAATTCCACACAGTGATTCCGTTGGACCCCCAGAGTGAAAAATGCGGTACCTATCTTGTTAAGTTAGCATAACCTGCGCAATGCAAAGTTCAAAACATCAAAAATTCAAAATTTCTCTAGAGGTGAAATTATCTAGTTTTATATATGTAGTGGTATATCTTTGGTAAATTTTTCACGGCTGTAGAAAAATTCAAAAAAAACGAGTGTAACTCTTTTTGACTCACCCTGTACGCGGTAATAGACTTAAAGCGCACAGGTACATTTCCAGTAAAATTGCAAGATTCCTCCAAGTAGTTGGAATTGGATAGATTAAGTCAAATATTTAATAGCTCGATTGTACGTCCCATTAGTAAATCACAAACATTGCATTTAAAGATACAAAACTAAGGTTATGGACTAGTCCTGGAGTGTTTCTTGATGTGTATTTGCTAGTTGTTTCGTTGGTGCAAATACGTCATTGAATAAAACCAGTCTGGAGTGGTTTTACCAAAGAAGGTTCGATATAGATAGAGAGGTAAAAGCGTTACGTCATCTTTTAGAAATTCCATCGGTCTCGCATGTTTTGCCGACCACAAGAAAACAATAGAGTACCAACAATAGAAACATGGCTGCCTCCCCGCTTCTTCCACATAACGGGGTGCCGCTTTGCATATGACATAATCGGGTAGTGATACAAATTGATGTTGTGTTAGATGTAGCCAGGTGTAATAATATTGCACCTGGATCATTGTGGCTCAGATACTCTTTTTTTCCCCCAAATGCAATCGCGCTTAGGGGAAAGATGTATTCATTGAGGCGGTTTTTTATTTAAATTCAAGACGACTGACGGGTCATTTCATTCGTTTGTGGCCATGGGTAGGAACAAAATTTAACCACCCAATAGCAACCCACCTCCAACAACTGATATTTTGCCGGATTGTTTGTATCGAATTGCAATTATGTGTGTTTACAAAGCACCCAAACTAATAATTATTCCCTGCAATATTCAAAATTTCAACGCCCAGCACGGACTATTGGTTTTGAATGGGCTTCACCCCCTTGGTTTTTTACTACAAACGTACTTGCTTGACACACAAAGAAGCTAAGTTAGTCTTTATCCATTTCATCTATGTCAAAGCAATACAAACATGCCAAATCCTCATTTTTTGAAAAAAAATGAGTGGCGCCCTAATGCAAATAATGTCAAGGGTGTATCTGTTAACTAACAACTTCCATTCTGTGACATACTGGTTGTCTTCGGCGCACGTTCTTACGTTCTTTTTTCAACCTCCGTTAGCTCACCGTTTTCACTTTCAAGACGAGATGATACGTTCTAGAAAAAAAATAAGAGTTCATGTATTAATGAATCCAATTGCTCAAATTGGATGCATACCATACCAGTTAAGTACATTAAAATGTACGCATTTCATTTTGTAAATATCTTGATCATAACCTGTATGGAATTGTTGTTCTTAAGGTTGGCACTATGTTTGTTTTGAGTATTTTTAAAACAACTAAGAGAAAATATGTTATTAAACATATCCTACTGAAGCCAAGGACTTCAATGCTTCTAATTACATTTTTTTGTGTTGCCTCTTATGAAAACATTCATTTGAATGCCCTTTAATAGGTAATTTTTGAGAAAACATGTTTCGAGAATGAGTCACAATTTATTTCTTTCACACATCGGGGGCAAGCAAACAGTGTGGTGCATTAGAGCAACCCAATAATTAATATTTAATGGAATTTCCTAGTTAAGAGTTTACATACTGAATGAATTAATAAATCATTTGCTATTATGATCAAATCAAGCTACACGCGTTTGTAAAATGTTTATTTAACATTTGTAGCATTTAAAATTAACTTTTAGCATCACAGATATTTTCGTGACTTATATAATTTAACTTTTTAAAACTGCATGACAAATTAATGAATGAACTATTAAGTGTATGACAAATTAAATGACGAATTAGGAATTTATATTTTGTTATTAAATAACTTATTTACAAAAAGAATTAACAACGTATTTGTCATTCATTCATTTGTCACGTAATTCTAAAAAGTGAAATTTTACAAGTTATGAAAAAAAAAGAATTGGAAAGCTGATATTTGCTATTCAAAATTAAAAAAAACACTTTAAGCTTTATTTTCTTGACTGATCAAAAATTCATTTGCATGACAAATTTTAATTTGTTAAATAAGACCCTTTCCTTGACAAATTAATCTTTTCCGTGAAGATTTACTTTTTCTGATCTTCTTAACCTCAAAATAGAATATTTCCCAAATACTCAAAATTGTTGAAAAAAATCAAAATTAACACTTTCATAAGAGGATCCTCCCAAAAATATGTGGAGGAGCATTTGAGTGCTGTCTCGCGTAGAAAGGTATTTTAAAGGTGCTTGTTCCGATTCTTGTCTATTGCGTTCTCTACTTGATATAAGAGCCTGGCACTTGCACATGCACCCCATCAAGTACCGTGGGAAACACACTTGCGGTTTTGATGGTAGAAGCAATAATGCGCATTGCAAAGCCCTATTCAATACTGTGCTAATATTGATAGTTAACCATAATTTTTTTTCATATCTTGACAATGAAATGGATTAGAGGGCTCAAATTTCAGGACGACGATGAAAAAAATACAGCCTTTCATCCGATATCCAAATCGATACTACTTCGGGTAAATCGGGGGGGGGGGTCCAAAAGACGATCGGAACACGCACCTTTAATATCAGTGTTTTTTAAAATAGGCGCTGAAAGATGCACTCGGAATCAACCAAAGGGAAACACCTTACCTCCGTAGTGTATTCTGCGTCAATAAAATTGTCTAACTCATTTACTGCTCTGTCTAGGTTCTCCGGACTTTCAGCAAAGATGTGGAAGATGATCGTATGTGCTGAAGGTGTCCTTTCACTGAGGTTTTTACTCTTCATGGCTTTTCTTTCGTGATAGAATTTAACCGGATGAGAAACTGCATGAACAAAATATCAACGGGATACGTTGACGGTATAATTATTAAAAACACCATTGAAGCAGGAAATGGAACCTTTCAAGTCAAGATAATTATAAGCCCCCTGCTATAGCTGCTTGAAAAATATGCACACCACTTTCACTGCTAATCTGTTGTCCCTTTTTGTATTCAAGTTAAGACAAACAACACCAAAATTGGGGGGACGCTCAAATACATGGGGGAGGGGATTTGTAGTTTCTGAAAAAAAAGAGTAAATAGTCCCACCATTTGACAAATCATGATTCGCCGCGCATTGAAAATAAATCTAAACGTTTTCCCTAATCTGTCGACAAAGAAGGCAGGCAAACACGTCACTTTAAAAGTGAAAATAAACAGAATAACAGAATGAATGGTAAAAGCTACACAACCCAAGTTAAAAAAAGGATATCATGTTCCCTTGCCTCTGATCTTGTTAAAAGAACTGACAATGTTCTCGTCTTGTCCTTTCCTATGTGTTTGTTTTGTCCTGTCCTGTCCCGTCCTGTCCAATCATTTAAATCTTAAATATTGTATTATGTACGGTGGGGTCATGCTCAAAGTCCTCCAGACTTATTATGGCCTCTCCTGCATTTGAGTCATGTGATTACAATATTCTGTACATTTTATTCATTAAAGATGCAACTAATTTGGTTGGTTTAAACTTTTGATCTCAACACAAAAATATTGCGTACCTGTAATTTTCAGTCGAGATACTTCGACCTTCTTCAGCAGAGTGACCCAATTTAAGAGCACATGACCTTTTGGACACGTGACACCAAAATCGGGTCGTAGACTCTTGGTAACTTGTGCCGGCCCCGTCTCTATTAAGTGTAGATGGTTTGCCACTAATGTATCTAGACTCCTTCACTCCAGCGTTCTAAATATTTGGATCCCGGCCTAGTAATTTGCACCTCCCTCCAAGGAAACCTGATGACCTGGTGATTCGATGTAGATGTGATTGGACACTTCAGACGCATACGGAGCTAGGCGCGATGTTCTGAAAATCTCGTTCTTTAAGTTATCTTTTTCAGTTCACCTATGTAAGCTTCCTTACATATTGCGCTTTGTGATCTTTTCCCGTGACACGGTATATAGTAATGGACCGGCCGACAATGTCTTACTTTTTCAGTTTTGTCTTTAGGTGCGACAAGCATTTGTCTTAGAGTTTGAGTAGGTTTAAACCACTCGCACACCATAGTTCTCAAAGGTGCCTTTTGAGGGTTTCAGAAAGTCCCTGGATGTAGGCAAAACAAACCTGTCCCTTTGCACTTATACGCACCTGCTTCAGTGTTTTTAGATCTTCTTTCTTAGGTATGACGCTCTGTCAAATGCCCACGTCGATAGCCAGAAAAAAACATTTATTTATGCACGATTAATGGTACTTTTCCTCTGTCTTTGTCCTTGGGATCCGATACCATACTTTCAGCTCTGTGATGGAGTCCTAATGACACCCAATTTGTGCTGAACTGGATGGTTGGAATGAAAATTCAGATATTGTTCTTGTGAGTGGGTTGCGGTAGAATCTTGATTTTTCAGGCTACCGTCCATCTGTATTTCTGTTGAGTGTACAGAAACGCGAGGAATCTGTCCTAATTTCAACCCCTGTGGGGATTTATATCGGGGTCTAACGAGTTTCAGATGTCTGTAAACTCACACTCTTGCGCCGCATACTGTTCTTTCTTCAGTTTGTGTGCGTTTGCATCCACTATCTATACCACCATAAAGGGATGCGGATCATTTCTAATGGCTTTTTGTTCTAAAATTCGCATATAAATATTACACACAATTGGGGAAACTGGCGATCCCATCGCTGCGCCAATTATTTGTTGATATATAACCCCCCATTGTAGAGAAATATTTACAAACCTCAAGTATTTGATGAGATGATTGGAAATAGCACGTGGTCCTATACCAAGTGTACTGTCTTCGTCCAACCTTGCCTTGAATAATCCTTAGCGTTTTCTCGGGACGGATGTGAAAAGCGCGTGACGATCGTAATGATATAAGTCTTCTCCAATCTTCACTCTTTCTGCCTTTATCTTTTGCACGAAATCTTGCGATTAGTACATGGGTATTTTGGTGTTACCAACCAACGGTGGACAATCTATCTGCTAAGGTTTTAGCACAAATTGTACGTTATGGAACCAATACACTGACTATCGGTCCCTTGAGCGGTTGGGGGTCCCTTTTCTTACGACCCGATTTTGGGTGGTCCAGTCCAACGTGTCCCAAGGTCAATGTGCTCTTAATTGGTCACTCTGCTGAAGAAGTTCGAAGTATCTCGACTGAAATTAGGTAGGCGCAATAGGTTTGTTGAGATCAATGTCGCGGGGTTTCAATTCCTCTTGATCAAGGTTCCGGGGTTCAATTCCTTCCCAGCGTGGATGTTCCAGGATGTTTTTCCCAGGTGTTCACGCTTAGGCAGTGTGTATGTCCATGTTAATAACTGTTCCTATGTTTCTAGTAATGGCGATGCGTGTTTTCTTTTCTCACGTTGAGATCAAAGTTTAAACCAACCAAATTATCACCAACAACAATGAACTTTCAATAGGTTCAAGATGCAACATTTATTCTAAAATCGTACATATTTATCAGTATATCCTTCTTACTGAATGAAAATGCCTAATAAACTTATTTGAATTGGATTTGAAGTGAAATTCTTAATGTTGGCATTCCCCATTTCCCCCCCCCCCCCCCCCCAACCTACAGTCACAAACTATTAACAATTATGTAATCTGTGAACATTAGTCGAACATATGAAGTCAGTGATAAAATACCCTTTGGCTTATGGCGGCTATTTACTGTGTTTCGGCTTTAAATGTAAAACCATCCATTGATCGAAACTTGCATTGTATGACTGCAGAACTTCGGTTTCAAATCGTGACTTTACCAGAAGAGGTATCAAGCAAGGTTCGGTGGCGGCAAAGTTCTCCAATTGCTAACAGAATCCGGCGCGTCTTATTGGATCATAACCAGTCTTTTCGCCTAAAGTAATTAAAGACATTCTGACATCAAAAGATTAACATTAATTTTAAACAAATGGGTTGTCCAGTACCCTGCTTAAACACGTTGGGAATATTTAAGCAGGCGTTTTGAATCTGGGTACCCTTAACAACCCTAGGTTGTTTTAATTTGTTTTTAAACTTTTTACAGTGTGAATTATATGTATATAAGTTATGAGTGATGGATAACATTAATATACTTTATATACAGACCCCCAGTCAAAAAACTGAAACTGAGAAAGAATGACTCAAGAAATGTTCTTTAAAATGGAAAATATGGTGGGTCTATTGGGTAGGGTAACAGTAATTAGACTAAGAACATTATTTTAAGCTATCGTATTCAAACAGTACTGAAATGACAGCTAAAAAGATAATTTGGCAAGAATGAAATTATGTTATCGAAGGTGTTTGATTGATGAAAAGGTACGGGTTGTGATCAAAGTATTCATTGGATAGCGTCCCGACCCAAATATGTCTCATGACGGCACATGGTTCCGGCCCCTTAATCATTATTGCATAAGTCCGCCATTGTTTGGCTTGACCATTTTCCTAGATTTTTGGGATTTCGAAACCAAAGATTAATTTGTTGTTTAACTTTTTTGAGTCTTAAATAATCCCTTATCTAAATTATCTTTCAAATGTAAAACATGACAATGGCTTGTCTTCCACTTCATTTTCTTCTGGTGACTATTTTTGTAAGCACCTAAAAACAATAGTTCACGGAGCGCCATCTTGGATTCAACCAAGCCAAATTTCATCATTTTGCATAGTTTTGTTGATTTTTGAAACCATGAACGGTTTTTTTTTCTTTCATTTTTTCAGCTCCCAACACGTAATTTTTTGTGACGTTATCTTCATATAGACAAGTTAAATGCTTGTCTTCACTTCAGTTCTAATTCTTGAATAAATGATCGAGCCGTCTATGTAACACGAAACCCTGTGGGGCGCTGCATAAAATGCCCATATAGCTCTTCCGATTACCTGTTCATACACTCATTAACTTACCAGTTCCTATAGAAGGAAATGCTGATGGATCGTATGTTTCACTCTTTTCTGCCAACAAATGGCGTTACGGTACGCAGTTTCTTTAGCGTATGTCCTTTTCATTCGGTGAAATTAGCGTAATGGAATATTTGTTTGGTCAAAGGAAGTTGAACCTTTCTTACGTCCGGCTGACAACCCACCCTCGGTCCAATAACTCTGCAATAATTATTTTAATAAACATTTAAACTGAAAACTGTGAAAGCATGCCCGACCATTTTTCAAGAAACTGAAAAATCATATATAGAAAAAAGCAATAGATATGCGAGAAGAGTTTTCTTCTTTCAATTAGCCAATAACATTACCTTTATAATTGACTTTCCATTCTTGAACAACCTCAGGACCTGCTCTGCATGTTAGAATCTCTTGTGCAATGGCGCTGCAGGCAAAAAACAGTGGTATTTCTAAGTACATGATTTAAATAGATCGATCTATCTATCGCACGTCCCCGTTCGCTCTCAGTAATTACAGATACCTTATCCATTAAATATACTTGTGCTTTATTCGAATAGGTGCTAAAGGTAAAATGTAAATTAAAGTCCTTACCATTATTACTACAATCAGTACTACCGGCTACGAAATTCGTAATATCCTCGGTAATATTGACTGTCATTTTGATCAGTCCAATGGTTGCCTACTGGGACACCAAAATACCATAATGATATTTTATAGTAATTAACACTATAATAAACACTTGAGCAAATATTAGTCTCACCATCAGCCCTGAATTTTTGATTGTAACTGTTTCACGATGGCTTCAGTGTTTTCGTTCTGTAAGTGTTTTCCCAACTTGGACTTCACCACTACGTTACCAACTGCATCTTTGTCTCACTGAGGCTAGATTCCAATAAAACGGCTGTCCCCGCTTGACCTGTATAATAGTTATTTCAAGGATAAATATGATTTACCGTATTTTCAGCACATGTTTCAGCAAGTTTTCCTTTTGCAATGGGATTTAAATATTGATGTGGCTTTGATTTCATACTTTACTGTTTACCAAAGCAACGAAAAAATCATGTAAAAGCATACTAGAGGCAGAAATTTAGCGTTTTAATCACGTTTTTTAAATTGCAGATCATCATCTAGTTTGAGCCAGTATTTACCGTACCTACCCCTCAGTCCAATTCAAATAGCCACAACTCATGGATAAACATTAATGACAGCTTTTGAAAGCTGTGTTGTACTGTGGGGTGTTTCCAATGATGGCTGCTCTTTTATCCATAATAGTGAATCTATTTTGATTGATCGTGTTAAATTTTAAAGAGGTTTATCAGCTTTAGGTCTTTGTCTTGACATCGCCAACAGCTCACCCGAGTACTATCCCACCTAGCGTCCCCCCCCCGACTAAAAGCCCCCCCTCTTTTCCTTTTTTCTCTCCCCAAAATAGCCTCCAGGTGTCTATGACGAGCAAAGCGTAGTTATTTTTACTTTTAATATCATTTGATGCAATGGAAAACAGACATGAATGGTTGTTGTTTCTGGCAACTAATGTGAGCTTCCAAAAACTGCAGTAATAGTCCAGAATATGCAATACATGTAGAATCGCACATCAAGAATGGGGAAGTCTGTGACTGAAGTATTCGGTCCTGGCGATATTCTTGGCCACAGGTAAAAACAAAGCCTACAACAAACCCCCATCCAACACACACACACACACCAACACGTCAATGTAATGCGCACAGAAGCCAACATGTCAGCGCCCTACATGGTACTTCTGCGCAAGAACAGGCTGTTTCCAGTATATTAACATCCCTGTCATAACAATATTGTAAAACATCTAAAAAGAAAAAAATCAAATGTACAACACATTACCTTTCGATTTTTGCGTTTCTTCCTAAGAAAATCATCCACTCTTTGGGGTTTTTTTTAAAGTAGTTTGTCCTCCGTGGTAATGTAGCTGCCTGTTCAGGCAGAGGTTCCTGTTTTCGGTGTTTCGTGAGCTGGTTGCTGAAAATCCTTGTCGAAATCCTACGGTTCATATAATTAAACTAAGCAATTAAGAGTTATTAACTAAGGCAAACCCAAATATGAGAAACTTAACCAAATGTTAGACTGATTATCATAGTAATATCTATCTTAACATGATAATTGCCATTTAAACCACCACCAAAGACGAACATAGACTTTTATGTTAGGGATTGATGACAAATTTGTATAACAACAATTGCCAAGCTAATATAGATACTTCTAGGCAAAATATTTGATGTGTTAGGTATCAAACATAATTATGCCACTTTCACTATTATTTTCTACTCTTTATTCCAAAGCAGTGACTTCCTGTGTACCCTTTCAAAAAATGTTAATTTATAACCTAACTCTTTTTAATGCTTGCTGTTTGCTTTTATTGTTTTCCTGTATGCTTTCCTGTCGTTTTAAATGGAGTGTAAAACGAATGTCAGTCAGAGAGCCGTGGGATGCTTTCTCTGCTCCTCTAAAGCGGCGTTCAAACATAATGCGAAGCCACTGTATCTCGGGGGAATCCCAAGCGCACCATCGCTAAAGCAGGTAGAGGCAATGGACGACCACTTCTTTCTATTTGGGGGGCTCAATCAAGAGCACTAACAGCACACACCGTAAGGTTCTGTGATAATTATGGATTAAAAATTAATAATTATCATTTAAATTGTTTGAGTTTCGCATGTTAAAACATACACACACACACACACTCGGGTGCAAATGCACACAAGAAACCTGAAAGATATTCCTTTCCTTACCGTTTCCGATTTCGTCGATTTGTTTGGTTCAAACACGCGTTCCGCATCAAACAGAAACCATTACTTCTTGCCTTCTGCCTTTTAGATTCGGAGCTTGGTTTTGGAAGAATTCCCATGCTATTGACTTGTCTTTTTTCAAAGCCTTATCGCAACTTTCACGCTGAGGGGTGCAACCAGCGCCGCTACCATTTGCTTTTGTAAGCTCCTTGTTTCAGTTCCATTGGCCGCCACTTGATTTAACAATTACGTCCGCCTTCAAAAAAAGTAAGTTAAGGCAAAGGCCTATTTGGAAATTTAACTACTTAGTTCTCCAGATTAGACAAGGATGAAATATATCAAATCTTTCCTGGAGATGGACCAGCGCACGTTAGTGTGCTGGCCATCTCCAGGGTATTCATCTAACGTGCGCTGGGCCATCTCCAGGAAAGATTGATCAGGTATTCATCCTGTCTACCTGGAGAACTAGTAGTTAAATATTTCACAAAACAAATATAAATCGTATTATGAAATATACCGTTTCTGATGCATCCACTAGGAAAGCGATGAACACCTTTCGGACCTTAATATCTAAAGATCATATCTATCGCTCCTCTCTGCCAACCCTGGCTTGTTGCTAGTTGGGAAAGCGCCGTGCTAGTATACGGAGTGTCGCTGGTTCGAATCCTGCCAAGCGCCCATAACTACGTGTCAATGGTCCATCTCAGGGAAATTTGATATGGTATTCAAATGCCTATCTTATTCACAATACAAAAACTTATTGGAACACCAAATCCAACAAGGAAAAAAAGAACACCAAACCGCCTATAAATTTGATGTATAGCTTCCATAAATCTTGCGAAGAGGTTAACTATCCCAGTGAATGTGGAGCAAGTTTTGTTAAATGAATCCAAATAAGTACGTCCACCAATGCACGGGCTCTACCTCTAAAGTCCCTCACTGCATTTAAATGCACTTTTGAAAAAGAAAATCACGGAGCGATCCCTGGCCTTGAGTTAGGGGGAATTGCCCCTAGATCTAACAGAAATAAACGCTAACCTCCCTTTTGCGGATATAGAGCGTATAATCTCCGAACATTTTAATGTTATTACCAGAAAATGTAATGTTTTACTCACAGTCTTCGTCAACGATACTTGCTTTCTTTAGTGTCCATCGTCGTTTTGTGTTGAGGAGAGTCATTAATTTTGAGGTCGTCGAAATAACTGAAGGGATAATGATATAAATACAAGCCAAAATTAATGATTTTAGTTTGACATGACTATTTATTTTGAATTTCAATAATTCATCAGTCTCACACATGGTGTCCAGGGATAACATTCTCTCTCGTCTTACAACTAACTACAGCGATCGATGTTATTGCATGGCAATAACTGCATTGAACGCTTGTTATTCATATAACTTACATAAACTTCTTTTTCTTTCGAAAGAAATCCCCAAAATGTTTAGGGCGGTCTCAAACTCAATTCACTACCTACCGGTTACGCGCCGGTTTCCCCTGGATCTTTCTGGTTGGTACTGGTTTCTATTGTTCTCAACAACGAAATTAGCGGTTCGCTGCCGTGAGCCGTTTGATCAGCAGTAGCCCTGTAGAGTTTTGAAGCCGTCCCCTTGAAGGGTTTTTGACTTAGGGATTCAAACATGTTACAGATTGGTTTCATCACAAATCAACAACGATGCATCCATGCGTCCGCGTATTTTTATCCCCGCGAGGGGCGGCTTAGCCGCCCGAGCGGTATAAATACGCGTACTCATTTGATGCAATTTGTTGATTTGTATGAACCACTCTGTACATGCTTGATCCCTTTCACAACGAAATTCTTTATGACCCTTATTAATATCGTATATTAAGAGGAGCATAATTATAACACCTATGTTCCCAGTTCGCGACAGAAATTCTTTCCCGTAAATATTTTAAAGCAAAATCTAAAGGCAAAACGATAGTTTTGGTTCGTTTGTTGCTTTGCAGTTTGCAATCCTGATATCCTTGCGCGTACTCCGAGTTTCTAAAACGTGACGAACAGCGCGTCGACTTAGCGTACCGCGTAAACGCACTTTCCGATTGAACACTGCGTCGGCGGAAAACGCGCCGATTTGCATACAACTGTGGTTGATAACCGAAATTAACGGTACGCCCTGTACAGGATATACATGATTTGTTTGAATTATTGCTTAACGTTTTCACAAAGTATCTCATGGGGCTGGCATAGGCCGTCTACTCATGTGGGTCACTTGCCAGATGCTTATCCTTTATCATTGGCCCTCGTTTCGTTTCGCAGTATCACTTCGCGACAACACAGACACTGCGCGTACTTTCGAAGCAGCATCCGAAAGCATGTTTAGTTTCGTTGGAGGTGAACAAACTTGACGTCACTCCCGAGCAAACTTCATTCGAGGCCGTTTGGCAAGCCTTCCGGCCAGTTCTATGGTATGGTTTCTGGCATGTAAGTTGAAACATACTAGCATTTCAAAATTCCATTCTCCTGCTTTCACTTTCAGGTGAAATACGAGACATTTTGTACCATTTTACACGGCGGCTATATGGGAAATCATTTTCACCCCCATATGTCCGCCCCTTTTTGTGACGCAGCGTAGGTAGCCCTATACTCACAAATGCTTACTCTTTTAACAAACGACAAATTTCAAAAACAAAAGAACATCATCCGGAATCGTACCTCGAGCCAATAAAATATGACAAACTCAAACCGGAGCTTTCCAATATGTGGGTTGCTATAAGACCCAATGCAATCACATAATCCTGTAGCCATGTATTTTATTATATAAACTCATTATAAATTGTTCCCTTTGGCTTTGTTTTCGTTTGAAGGAATAAAGATATTCCCAATATTTTAGAAATAATATTATTTATAAATTTATATTGTCTTTTACCTTGTTCGGAGCTATAGCTGTCACAGCTTAGCAAAAAAACCATCATTCCTTTTTGAATTCCACCGTTAAAAGCATCCCGAAAGGCCTCACTCGTCGTCTCATCATTGGCTATAAACCTAATTTCGTGAAGGCTGCTCTCAGTTCTTTCCAGATACTCACTACTGCGTGCACAATGGTTTTTGTACAGAGATGAGCGGAAATCGCAAATTCCTAGCTGATTGCGAAGGTTACCGAGTCAGCTAAGTCGCTTCATTCTCTTAGACGTTTGTGATGCAATCACAGAGGTGTCCTTCCTTTGTATAGTCTTGTGTACTGCCCTGTTGACTTGAATTTGTGGGCCCCGCAACATGTAAACTGTTTTTTACATGGCAGTTGTCGCCGGGGCTGACACAACTTCACCTTTCAAACAGGTCAACTTGTCGTTCACGCATGAGTGGGTCGCGGTCTTCTTCCGGCCCCGCTGCTCGGGCCGTCTTGCTGGCGCGTCCGTACACTCCCGTCACGGGTGTCGCCTAGCCGTGGGCTTGGGCTCCGTCACTAGAGCCAGCGGTCTAGGTCTGCCGTCACCAGATATAATGCGTGCGAAACTCTGTCTCGTCTTATGTGCGTCCTCTCCTATCCACTCACGGATGGGCAGACATTTGATTTTCGAAAATTAGCGAAGGCTTCTTATACTGTAATAGTTGGTAAGCACATAGTGGTTCTAGAGGCTTTTGTTTCGGTTGAAGGTACGCTTTGGGAATTGTATTCCTGATGGTAAATGTTTTTTGAAGGTTTTTTTTAAAGGTGCAATTTCACATATCAAGTGTCCTTAAAAATAGAAGTACTGATTTTTTGCCTGATGTTAAAGCTTTCCAGCAAAAATAATCCCCATCTTAAATATTAAGCAAAAAAAAGTTGTTTCTCTGGTACAAAAATTGTGAAATTTCTTAATTTCGTATAGGAGGCCACTGCGACCATTCAGCCTATGTTTTTATATTGTTATGATAATTCCACTCAAAATCACATTTTTTTCTCTCTTTTAAGACATTCTGTAGTAGTGTAGCCCAATACGAGGTAAGAAATTTGTTGATTGTCTAATCTATATGAAGTTATTATTATGACACAGATTGTCTCAAATTTCTCGTTGCACCTTTACACCTGTAACCATTGATCATTCCCGGATAAGTGGTCATTTATATATGATTCATAAGCTAACGTTTGTAAATTGTTGTTAAAATAGACATAAAAAACAAATCTACAAATGGATATGTGAGAAAGATTACAGATTGTTGTGTACTTTATTAAAATATAAAATGCCCATGAGATAACCACACATTTTATGTAATGGACCAATTGAGAAAAATTCGGAGGAAGAATTAAACAATCATTGACAAAACATGAAACACCCCCCGCCGTAAAAATGATCGCCCTCATATATCAATGTTAAAAGACGGTGAATAAGATATGTGCAACTTACCGGCCTCGACGATTGCTTTAGCTATTCCCGCACCATGCTTCAATTTCGTATTTGCCCGCGTTTACATTAGCATCTGTCATTTCTCTAGTGATTTCGCGCGTGAAAACTACAATTACGTCTAGTCAGTCGATGTTGAATTTCTGCAAGAATCGTTTGCGGATGACCAACAAATTCTGATGTTTTATTTTTTATCATTTGTTTCTCTTGTGTCGATCCTATGAAGCATTTCTCCTATTTTGTAATGTCTTAATAAAACAGACTTCCCTTCTCTGTTTGAAATCATTCCCTTTGGCTCCAGGTTTTTTCAAAGGGTTTGTTTCCTTGATGCTGTAGCAATTTAAGCTGGGAATCCATTCAGAGATTTCGTGACCGCTACCGTCAGTTGCCTCTATGTAATGGACGATTCGTGCCCATCTTGCAAATCAATGTTCTACTTTTTTTTCCAATTTTCAAGGATGGATTCATCCTGGATGCTGTATGAAATTTAGTTGGCCATTTTTAGCGGTATTAACATTTTACTTTTCTATTAACTGCAAGAAACCTCCTCAATTTGCATTTGTACGTCTTCGACGCCTCCCTGAATCCGGTAACGAGATAGTTTTTGTGTCTGTTTCTACTTCTACCACAGCCAATTTCGTGGCTTGGAATATACCATTCAGAAACATCTGACCAGCGAGATTGTAGATTTTCACACCAGATTCATCTTGTTCTCTTACCTTACCACATGCACTTCACTCTCCAAGGAACTCTCTCCTCGATCGCAATCACGCTGTGTTTTTGCGTAAACTGTCACCATCCGGTGGTTGGTGAGTGTGTGAACCTCACAAACAGCGTTGATATTTTTGGTGAGCTAGATTGCATAAACTTCATCTAATGCCTTCAACAAAAGAACCCTGATGTCGACTAAGTTAGGTTGGGTCCTTGAAGGTCATCAAATCGCTTCCTCATATAAAGTTGGGCAGTGAATTCTTCAAGTTTGCCTTGAAATACAACTTCGTGTTTCTCTCAGAATATATCATATGGTGACCTCATGATGGTATTGGTCTACCTTCTTGTTGATGCAACACATTTCTAGCTGCTGTAAACCTTAACGTTGACTCACCACATTCAGGGGGGGGGGGGGGGGTGGGGGGGGGGGGGGGGGGGGTGTGGAGGGGGGGGGGTGGGGGGTGGAGGGGGAAGGGGGGGGGGTGTAACATGCGGCCTTCTCTTCGCTTTTCTTAGCATTCTTCTCATTGGCCGATGTGCTTGTGCTATTGCATTAAGTCTTCCACTTCTTCAAAGAGCCTCTAAGTACAAAATGTCTTGTTTAATAAAAATTATATTTTCATCATTGGGGTCAAGCGGTTTACCAATTCCTTACAACTTTGCTCTTGCGTTTGTTTCGGTCTGTGCATCGAATGGGCATTGTATTTCTCAACGAGTTTGTCAAGCCACCGCACGCACTTTCCTTCCATGCTGCCATATCTTCCGACGCTGTGTGCATGGTGACTTGCTCAATGCGCTTCTTGTCGATAATTGTTTTCGTGTGGCCCAAATCATTCGGAGCGTTTCTGATAACATCGCCTGTTCGGCTCTCTGCTTGTGTTGGTTTTGCGTTCCAACTATGAAATCCATAATCGATCTGCTTTTTCATCCAGACCTACACTGTTCCTCCTTTCGACTTGCTCCGCTTCGGTCGTCGTCTTCAATACATCAGTAGTAGGCTGAGAGTGTCACGAATACGCCTTCAATAGGATGTTTTTACGCAAAACTTTTCGTCTACGAACTGGAAAATAGATTATCCCCTGACATGTAAAATAACATTGCCAATAGTCTTAATTTATTTTTTGTAACACACTTTTGATAAGGCAGTTTGCTAGAAGCCTTAATTTATTTTAGGTTTCTGTCATAATATATTCCAAGGGCTAGCCGTCTATTGCGATCACAAAAAAAAATTTAAAAAAATGCGCTTTTTTAATTTTTTTAATTTTTTTAATTTTTTTAATTTTTTTAATTTTACACAATCACATTTTTAAAATGATATTGTTAGCAGTGTTTATTTAGATATTTGATTATCAATGTCTTATTTATGTTTATTCTAGACTGGTAATTATTTTCGCAGATG